>PVKB01002309.1:0-55973 GCA_004027205.1 Ctenodactylus gundi
CCCCTGGCTGTCACCGACCTCATAGGCGCCCAGCATCCTCTGGAGTCAATGGGTGCTTTGTGTTTCAGTCTAAGGGGCAGAGATAGTGGGAAGGGAAGTGAGAATACATGCTGGTATCAGCAAAAAAGGGATTATGGGGGACATCAGGTGTATCAGAGTTAAGGGGAGACAAGGGGGAGAATATTCCCCAACTCTGATCAGAGTCACTGAGGAAGATGATGGCCCTGGAGCCGAGGCCAATTCCTGACGACTGCTACTGTAATACAGTCAGATCGTCACTCAGTGCTTCACAGTGACAGTGCCATGAGGCTTTAGGTGACTGAGGACTACCGTGGTGCGGTGGACCTGCTGTTCGCAGAACTCACATGACTGTCAGGGTAAGTTCATGGGACTATTACTCGTATACATGTCATACTTACGAGAGAGAGAGACTAGGATGGAGGTAAAAGAACCACCTGATTCTGTGCAGAGACCATGTATCTGAAATCATCTCTGAAAAAATATCTGCACTTCAATTCCAGTGAGAGGGAGAAACCCAAGGTTTTCCATGTGCTAGGCAAGCACTCCACCACCAAGCTACATTCCCAACCACTTCAGAGTCCTTGGACGACATTGATTGTATTGAAGTAAGAATACTTTCATGTTGTTCAAAAAGGTTATGGAAGTTTTTAAAATATTCTTTTTATGGAAGTAATAATTTATGTATAAGACCTCTCTTAAGCATACGTAAGTACACAATAAAATATCAACTGTAAGGAAAACCTCACACAGACGACCTCGGAAGTGCCTGTGTGGCCACGTTGTTAGCTCCTGGTGCTGTTGCCTGAGGTGCTAGTCTTAGGCCGGCAGTCATTTTCTGTCCCTCTGTCTTCAAGTGTTCTGTTTTTCTTTTTTTCTCTTAGCAGTTTTTGCATTCGGGTCGTACATCTAGGTCTTTGATCCATTTTGTTTTCTAACCTACTTTGTGTTTTATTATACTTCTTAGGAATGTTGACTTGCATGTGCAGTTCTCAAACAGTTGTTTCTATTCTTAAGTTGCATAAGTATATTTTAAAAAAAGTATTTTGTTTCACTTTGCTTTGTGCTACTGGAGATTAAACCTAAAGTATTTTCTCTGTGCAACATTCCCAGTTATCCTTTGCTTGTTTGTTTCTTAATTTTGAGACAGTGTCTTAGTTGCTAGGGTTCCCAGGTTAGGCTCAAGCTTTCCATCGTCCTGCCTCAGCCTCCCAAGGTGCTGGATTACAGATCCACACCGTGACCTTAAGCATGTTCCACATTTTTGGACCTGGATTTAGTGCTGCTGAGACTTTCCCATGGCTGCTGGGAATGAATCCTTTCAGATCTTAATACAATACTTTGGAACACGGGGGCTGCAGATGGAGGATGCCTCCTTTTCCCTCCAAGATTTCTTCATCACCGATCTCTGTGGGAGGTGAAGGAGGGGATAGAAATGACCAGATCACACAGCAGAACCGGAAGCAAGATAATTGCGGGTAGGAGAGCAGAGGCGAGGCTGAGAGAAGGGAGGATGGCCAGTGAGGAGGTGACCTGTGGACTCATGCTGGGAAAAGTGCCCGAAAGGAAGACACGCGCGCACACAGGAGACGTCACGCTGGAGGCGGGGAAAGGCCAGGGAGTCCTAGCAGGAAACCTCAGGAAACGCGGAAGTAGCCATGCGGCAGCAGCTGCAGCTCCATAGAGGGCGTCCTGGCCAGCTTCCTGGTCCGCGGAAAATAAGAATGCGCCTTTCAGACAAGGGTGGTTCCTGGGGGCCGCCGTCAGACCCGCAGCCTGGAGAGACGCACCTCCCAGTTTCTGTGCTCTCATGGCTGAACTGTCGGCGTCCTGCATTATTAGTACGTGTTTGTGATACTTAATGATTAAACTCATTTGAAGTGACTGGGGGATAGACATATAGCTTCTTTTCTAATGCAAAGGAATGTATTAACCACTTCCTTTCATATTTCAGAGTTCGTGGCACAGCCATGAGTGTGCCTCCATCTGACACTTGGACTTCTGTCATCTGGCTGATCAGCAGGTGGGGGAAGATTTTCCGTAGCAGGTGGATGTGAGCAGAGACACAGGCAAAGGGGCGGAGCCACGCATGCTCGGTTCTTTTTAAGAAGGTAAATTCCAGATGATTTCTTTTGCCAAGCGATTCGTATGGGAATGCAGAAAGACCAGCAATGATAGTTCTGCCTTATTTATTTATTTTAACTTCTTGGTCCAGTTTTCGCTCTTCGATCTTTTCTTTCTTGCGCAAAGTCTCTCTCATCTCTATGGAGTCTACGTCCCGGTTCCCTCCCATCTCTCCTATATTTTGCTCTTTATTTATGTTTCGGGTTACTCTTCTATAAGAATCTTCTGCATAAGTTTTGCATTAGTTGGTTTCCATGTGCTCTGATATCTTCATCGTATTATGCATCTGTCTGTGCAGTGAGCAGCCTTTTGTGACTGGCTGTGTGATACAATGTCAAGTTGGTTATTGTGATGTTTTCAGGCTTGCTGGGTTTTTTCTTTCTTTAGGATGGCTTTGGCTGTCTGCAACTTTTGTATTTCTATAGGAATTTTACAATTTTCTTTTTCTAGGTCTCTAATGTCATTGTTATTTTCACATGATGTACATGGAATCTTTAAGTCTATTCAGTAATGCAGACTTTCACATTTTTATATTTGTAGGTCCACTCACAGGGGAAGTCTTTTTGTCTTTTATATTCTATCTTTTCTTTCTTTAGTATTTTGTAATTTTCATGGCAGTAGTCTTACATTTTCTTATGTTGATTTATTTGTATTTTATTTTATTTTATTTTTTAGGGACATGGATTTTAATTTATTGTTTGATTTTTATATTTGTACATCATTTTCCTTATCTTAAAAATCTTGTTTCTTAATAGCATGAACACAGTTATTTGTGAGTGTATACATATATGTATGTGTGTAAAGATATTTGCATATATACACATATAAATCATAAGAATATTAAATGAAAACTTTTTTGTCCTAGAGGTTATTCCTCTGGGAATTAGTATAAATTCATGTATTTCCAAGTTGCTTTAAATTGTTTCTCTGATTCTTTCTCAGCCAGCCCATTATGGATGCCTAGAAAAGTTACTTTGTCTTATACTTATATTGATTTAGTATCCTATTTATATTTATCTTATTTACTTATAAAATAATTTTAGAATTTACCGACTATATGCTATTGATAATGAGTGAGTACTCTCCTAAGTCGAGTAAGATAAATTTCATGTTGCATTGAATATTTCAGGTGGCAGGATTTTACTTCCCTTACACATGACTTCACTTCTTGTCCTTTCTCCCCAGGCTACAACCGATTCCTCCTGACTGATACCTCAGTCCTGAAATGTGCCTTGTGTTTTCTCCTTTTTTGCCTCTAAAAATCTCAGCAGTTCTAAAGGAGCACACCAGCACAGATGTTTTTACAGTCAAATTTCTACGATAAGTTTTGGTTCTCAATGCAATCAAGGAAAATGACAAAACTAGCCACGAGCGTTGTGTTAAAAGGAATGTTCTTGTCACCGAGTGTTATTGGAATCTTGGGAAATTTCTCTCTTCTTCATTACTACCTTTTCCAGAGCCACAGTAAACGCACACTGAGGCCCACGGAGTTGATTCTCAAGCACCTGTGTGTCGCCAACTGTTTAGTCATCATATTGGAAGGGATTCCCCAGACCATTGGAGCTTTTGGAATGAGACATTTTGCCGATGACTTTGGCTGCCTATTTATCTTATATGGTCAGAGAGTCGGCAGGGGTGTGTCAATCGGGACCATCTGCCTTTTGAGTGTCTTTCAGACCATCACGATTAGCCCCATTCACTCCTGTTGGAAGGATATTAAGGTAAGAGCACCACGGTACATTAGAATCTCCATTTCACTCTGCTGGATCCTATGCGGCATGGTAAACTTGATTTTGACTCTGCATGATTTATGTGTTTCTGGACAATGGAGCAGTGGAAATATCACAAAGAGAAGAGACATGGGATACTGTTCTATTGTAGATCATGGGACCATAATGGGCTCAGTCTACATTGTGTTGGTCACATGCCCTGAAATTTCATTTTCTGTGCTCACGACCTGGTGCAGTGGCTCTATGGTTTTCATCCTGCACAGACACATGCAGCGGGTCCAGTACATCCATAGCTCAAATGTTCCCTCCAGATCCCCTGAGGCCCGAGCCACCCGCGGCATCCTCCTTCTGGTCAGCACCTTCCTGTCTTTCTACATGGTCTCCTCTCTCTTTCGTGTTTGTATTGCTTTTTATATCAACCTTAGTGTGGGGTTAGTGCGCACTTCTCAGGTACTTTCACTGTGTTTCCCTACTGTCAGCCCCTTCCTGCTCATGAGCCAGGATTCTGCTGTGTCAAAGGCCTGCTTTGTCTGGATAAAAAACACAAAATGCACAGTAGTTACCAGGAATGTGTAAATTGCATATTTTGGGAATACTCTGTTGTTGTTTCTGCATATTGCTTTCAGAGGTGAAAGAGAAATGCCAAGGAGACAGGAAATATCTGCCTCAGGTAGACTCAGTGCTCATTTGTGATGATGGGCCCGTGTTGTACAACAGAGGTGACTACACGGGTCAGATCAGCTCTGGTGCACACCTTGCAGTTCTTGTATGTCTGAATCAAAATTTTCATGAGGCGAACGAAAAGGGTTTAGTCCCAGGCACTACTCTTGATTGGTCAGATTGTTTTATACAGTTGTTTCTCAAGCGAACATTTGCTAAGTGTGAATGCCATGAAGAAATAAGTAGTGAACACTGTGCAAAAGTTAATTTCCTAGAATGTTCTTATGTTCTTATGTTCTCACATCTTATTGATGTGAGATTGAAAAAAATTACAATATAAAAAGAAAATTTTTTATGTTAACTTTTTTCTTTGAGATAAACTATAGCTTGGTTTACATACTTCTTGAAGAAAAACATTTGTAGGGTCTTGAAGGACACATGAATTTCACTGTAAATAGGTTTTGGCAATTCCTTTTCACCTGTACATGGGCCTTCTCATCCGTGAATGAGCCATTCCTCTTCTGCAAATCGCCTTTTTCCATCAAGGCCAGCCCCCTATATTCCCTTATAAAATGGCTGTTTTCCTAAATAAAGGAATGCTGCTGCCGTATTGCTTCTGAAGAGGCCATCACCCTTAGTCTGTAAATGAACCACCAACTTTCACTTGTCGTTTGAACTTCTTCTTTACACAGAGTTACAGGTTTCACTGGTTTTTGCCTGAACCTACATACATATGCCTTGTTCAAGAGCACAAAGTGGCTGTCTTCCTTATGAGGGCCCAGACTGTATTTTATTTTAGCGTGTACTTCAAATTCTGCCGAATAAACATCTTTATGTTTTTTTCTGACGTCTTTAACATTAGTTTTCTTTGAGAGAACACAGAAAGCATGTAATTTCTCTCATGTGTGTGGTGAATTGCTGTTTCTCATGTCTGTTTGGCAGGAAACATCCCGGACCTTGTCATGTGACATTTGATGCGTGTGTAATTGTTGCTGTGGACTTTATCTCTTAGTTGTTTACACGGATAAAGAATCTTGGTCAGCAGAAATAATGTCAAAGGTCAAAGGAAAACAGACTCACATACTTCTGTAGGGAAATCTGACTATGACCAAGGAACAGAAATAGTCAAGTTAAGAGAAATTTTTGAGATATTCACAATAAAATGGTATGCCTGAGATGTCCTCAGACCCACAGTTGGTAACAAATGAAAATTTTCAGAGTTACTTGAAATGTTTGAAGGCTTTGTGAAGGTGTAGTTCTCATATGGGTGGTGTCATCGCACCAAGCTCTTCCTCAGTGGGTATGTTTGATAATATTCTGAGGAACTCACTGCGTTCAAACCATCTTGGTAATGACTTGATCTTGAAGCCAGCTTGAGTCTTTGCTTACCTAAGTGACCATGCCCCAAAGCCATTTCTTGAATGTCTCACTACCTCCCACCCACCATCTCAGTCTTAGGCCACTGTGTGGCTTCATATGGATGTGGATGCCGTGATGATTGGAGGAAAAGGGTACAGGTAAGAAAGAAGCCAGAGAGATGCTGGGGGTGGGGAGGTTCAATTTATGCAAACTGTCATAAGCAGTAACCATGGCTCCATAGTAACCTTGCTAGATACAGCATCATTCATAGCTGCTCCATTCAGTGTGGATATTTACTGTTTCTCAACAAATATTTCCTGTTCCAAGACGTCAGTAATATTCTTCTTTTCTCCTAAAAGCATCATTGTATACCTCTTGAATGTACATCAGCAACTTTTTCAGACTCAGATTCAGTAGGTTCATTGTAGATAGTGAGTTAAATTCTTCCTGAATCAAGCAAGCAAATTTTAATTTTTTTCTGAAAAGTTTCCATGTAGCTTGCTTTTATTTGCTGTCACTGATCATGACCTCATCTGTGCTGACATCACATGGTCCTCAGAGCTGTTGTTGTGATTGTTGGAGATCCACAGACCAGTGTTATCTTGTGGGTCTTAGTTCTACTGAGTCCTGGGTTCTTCCGGTCAAGATGGCAGCTGGGTAACAGTGCTGCACAATGTCTCCTCATCGACCCACTCAAAAAGTCAAGAATTTAGTTAGAAAAAGTGTGTTCAGTGCAGCTAGGAAAGAGAGGAGAATCCCCAACAACTGAAAGGAGGCCAGGGGAAGGTCAGAAATTCTGAAGTATCATCAAAAGTAGAGAAAAAATATCCCAGGAGCCCAGGAAGCCACGGCAGGCCAGCTGCAAATGGCTGGAGCTGCAGTCAGCTGCATATGGAGGAAAGCTCACATGGACCTGGAACATCTGACAGAGCTGGAAGAGGACAGAACACCCCAACAACGGACAGGAGGCTGCAGGGGGGTCAGAAATCCTGAAGTCATACAGAAGAGGAGGGGGGAAAAGCAGCCGACTTGGCGTGGTGCTGAGCTGCTGGCAACCACAGACCACAGACAGAGGAAGGTCCGGAGCTAGAACCTCAGCCTGAGGTCAGCGCAGATCTGGAGAAGTGGGAATTGTTGGCAACTGGCTGCCCCAGCCTTCGAAAAACCAACCCGTGGGTAGTATGTACTACAGACACAACCTGCATTCCCCCTAGAAAAGGCTAGATTCCAAATCAGAAACAGAACTCAGCAGACTTCACAGGCAGTGATGCAAGCAGGAGCCATTTTAAAAAGAAGTGGGGCGGGGGGAGAATGTCCAAGACTGAACCCTTTAGAATAAAAGAAAGCTCAGAAGAGCACATCAGGGCTTTGGGGGCCACCCTTAAACAGTGCCTGGGAAGAAACTGGCACAAGCAGCAGAGAGGAGAAAAGAGGGGGAAAGGCTGCTGATCCACTGAACGGCTCAGGGCACCTCTGCTCCGAGGGTGGAGAGCCCCACTCTGGGGGAAGGAAGCCAGGACAGATGGAGAGCTGTGCTGAGTGGACTGGGGGGAACAAGACACCTCAAAAGGGGGATCATCACCCCGTTCCTCAGGCATGCGCCAGTGGCTTCCGGGTCACTGCTGCCCTGCACACCAGGGGCATCTAGGACAAGGAAGTCCATCACTCATCCATCCCGTGAGCCAGAGGCTTCCAGAGGCTTCCAGGGAGTTACATTACTCTGTCAATCCTGAGACCCAGATGCTTCAAGAGGCATCTAGGACTGGGAATTCCATCGCCCTGTCTGTCCCTTTGGCCAGAGGATTCCAGAGGCATCTAGGACTGGGCCTTCACCAAACCCTTCTTTCCTGCACACCAGAGACAGCCAGAGACAGCAGAACCATGGGGGAAATGTGGTAATAAATATCCTACAAAAAGTCCTGACACCCCAGAAGATGATACCAGGGATACTGAAATTGCAGAATCCAAAGATGAAAATGGCAAAAATGACGGTAGCTTCTGGGCCCAGAAATTCATTGAATTAAAACAGAAATTAAAGCAGAAAATAAAACAGACAGCGCACAATCTACACCAACCCATAGCTAAGCTAAAAGCAAGCCTTGAAAAGCAAACAGAGGAAACCATAGAATAAATATACCAGAAGATAATGAAGGCAATACAAGAAATTAGAGAACACAACAGAGATATAAAAAAAAATTGAATGCAGATATTCAGGAAGTGAAAAACACACAGGAAATAATAAGCAACCACATTGAACATCTTCAGGATAGAATGTCAGACATAGAAAATAAAGTGACTGAGCTGCAACATACAGGCCATGAAGAACACAAAGTAAATAAGAAAGAAAGCGAATCATTACAACAGCTGATAGATGATTCAAGGAGAAACAACCTCAGAATTATGGGAATCCAGGAGAAGACTGAGGACAAAACAAAAGGCTTAAAGGACATGTTTAATGAAATTATGACAGAAAATTTCCCAAATCTCAGAAAAGAAATGAACATGGAACTATTGCAGGCATATAGAACACCAAACAACTTTGATCAGAAGAGATCCTCATCATGACACATCATAATTAAAATTCTAGAAACCCAACACAAAGAGAAAATACTAAAAGCAGTAAGAGAAAAACAGAAGGTGACCTACAGAGATAAGCCCATCAGGATAACTGCAGCTTCTCAATCCAGACTCTAAAAGCCAGGAGATCATGGAGCAGTGTCATCCAAGCACTAAAAGAACATAAATGCCAACCAAGACTGCTATATCCAGCAAAATTATCTTTTAATTTAAAGGGAGAAATTAAAACTTTCCATGATATAGAAAGCTTAAAGGTATTTGCAGCCACTAAGCCAGTATTGCAGAGAATACATAAAGGAAACTTAGAAAGTGAAAGGGAGGCCAGTGACACCAATAAAACCAGAGGAAAAACGACAACAGCTAGAGGAGAATGAACTGAGAAAAAGTAAGGTTATGCATGAAATTAGGGATGAATAGATAGGTAAAAGGAAAAACCAAATAGGGCAAAATGTTAATTATCAGTGAAATATGAGTAATCAATGTATGAAAGTTAGTTCTACTGAGTACTGATCACTGCCTGCACATAGACTTTGCCACACTTTCAGACAATTCATAAAATAACTGGATGTTCTAATATGAAGAACAGGAGCATTTTCTTCCCCTGACTCTTCTATTTGTAGGACTGTACAGCCGCCATATACAAAGGTGTGAGTTCAAGCAATTAAGCAAAGCCAATCAGAGTCTCAAGAAGTTTTACATTACAAAGACACTTGATTTAAAAATATAACAAGCGAAACCTTCTAAACTTCTTGTTTTGCACATAAAATTATTACATCAATTGTCATTTTACCACATGTAATCTTATCCTTAAAAACTCATGCAGTGGCCAGTGTCTCATGATAACACAATTCCCACCATCCCGTGTCTCTCCCACCCTCGAGGAGGTCATCATTCTGTCCAACGATCACCTGTGTGGCTGGACACGTGCCAGTGTTCCTGTGTGTCCACAACTGCATGTACACACAGAATTTATCCTACAGCCTCTTGGTGACCATTTCCTTGTGTTTCTAGTAAGAGCAATATAGATTCTAGTAAGAGCATTATGCCTTCTTTAATGTGTACATAATCCCTGAAGCATAGCATCAAGTTGAATCTGACAAAGGTTCAGTTTGAGATGTATTTTCATAGTTCTATATTTTATTTATTATTTATTGATAGTACATATTTTGTGTCTCTCAGATTTTGACTTAGAAAAATTATAGTGTAGTATGGCATAAATTATGGTATAGTTGAGAAACCAGGCCTGTGCTAACATTATTGCAACAGCCAGCCACCACTTTGACCCCACCAGGTCATTGAGGAAGCTTAGGAAACTGCGGACGCATTCCTGCAGGAGATGGTGGGACACCAGACTCTCCCTCCACCCACGCTGGCTGGTGACATGAGCGTTTTTGCTTTGTCACACACTCTTACCACTAGGTGCCTCTGCACCGCAGTCCCAAGGTAACTGCGGCAAGGGCCCACAGGATGGAGCCTCAGAAGCTATGTGCCAGGACAAACCGTTTCCCTCCACAAGCTCGTTATTGCAGCTGTCTCAGTGTCATGACAGAAGGCTGACACGTGCAGCTGTGCCCTCTACACATTGTGCTGGTGGGTTGTGTGGATGGAAGGATGTCAAATGATGGAAAGGCCCCCCTTTCTGGCACTCAGAGTCTCAGAAACACATGCCATCAGCTGACATCAGGACCCACATACTGACTGCGCAAGTTGGCCTTATGGAATGGTGACTGAGTTTGTGCTAGTGCATTTAGGGACATCTGTGAACATGAGTGGTGAGTTTGCACATGCTCAGTGTGTGTACGAGTGAGGACGTGTGTAACCATGCATGAGCATGAGGACAGGAGCATCTGTGGGTGTCTAGTTGAGTACGAGGCTCATGTTGGTGGGATGCCTCTAGGACGCACTCGGAACTGTTCATCTGGACACCATTACAGCTTCCTTGAATTCTGGGACTATGGAACCAGGAACCTGGACCAAACTGGCAATCTTTGTAGGTAAATGAAAAAAAATTTGATTTCTACTCCAAAAGCATGTTATCTCTTCTTCCTGGGATGCAGGAATCAAACCCTAGTGATATGAGCTATTCCTTTGCACTAATGAGACTCAGGAACTCACATCTGACCTCAATCTAAATGACATAGAGGGCTGGAGGAATGGCTCAGCGGTTAAAGCGCTTGCCTAGCAAGCGCTAAGTACCCTAGTTCCATTCCCCAACACCACATAAGCTGGGCATGGTGGCGCACGCCTGTAATCCCCGCACTCGGGATGCTGAGATAGGAGGAGTGCCGTGAGTCCAAGGCCAGTTTGGGCTCCGAAGTGAGTTCAGGACCAGCCTGAACCATAGAGTGAGACCCTGTCCCAAAAAATAAATAAATGACATAGAGCAATGAAATCATTTCCCATGTGCCATGTTGTTTGAGGATCCTCTAATTCCTTTGCTACCTAGAGAGGAGTTTACTTTCATGGTATATGAAAGGCAGATAGGAGAAACCTAGACCCAGCCCCAGCATAGCTGGTCACATTAATGTTTCTCTTCCCAGTTTACTAAATCAACTGGAGTAACAGCTATGACTTGTATCTAAAGTGTCCCAACAGCCTCATGTGTGCGGAAGGGGATTACATCATGGGGCTTCAATGGTTAAGCGGATTAATTGTTTAATGAATTCATGTGCTTTTAGGAGTTGGAAACTGATGAGTGAAGCATGTCAATATGTGGTTATCTGGTTGGACATATTCATGTCCCTAGTCCCTTCCAGGCAATTATCTGCTTCCTATCACCACCCTGTGAACAGTCTTTCTCTTTCTGGGTCATTGTGACCATTGGAGAGATTGTGTCAAATTAAGGCACTTAGAAACCACATCTATATTAGGGTTTAGAAACCATGCCTAGATTAGAGAATTAGGATCCAGCCTGGATTGAGAAATTAGGAATCAGCTTGGATTACAGTGAAAGTGATGTGTGGGCCCGTGAGTAAGGGACGAAAACCCACCTTGATGTGGGAGGCCCAACTGGAAAATTGAATTATATAAAAGGAAGGAAGAAGGAAGATTGTTCCAGTTTTTTCCTCTGGGGAGAGACTGGATGCGATGGGACTTGGCTTCCTGTGTGTGGTGTCGTGAGGAGCTGCCTCCACCTCTGCCTCTGCCATGTGCTTCCATTGCTGCCGGCTACCTGAGTGTCCTGTGACATTCTGAAACTGTAAATGACAATAAACTTTTCCTCTCCTAAATCTGTAGATGCCGGATATTGAGTCACAGCAATGAAAATGTAACTAAGACAGTCCTGCATCACGTATTTCCTCCATCTCTGCCCAAACTGAAATCTCTAAACTGTGAGCTGAAACAATCCTTCCTCCCTTAAGTTGTTGATGTCCCAGCAGCGAGAGACAGAAATGCATTGTGACGGGGACTCTGGAAGAGGTAATAGAATGTTATCCTGTGAGAGTAGCTTTGACGCGGCAGGTCTTAGGGTGAGGGCTAGGACTTCCCTGACAGGTTCACTCTTTGTACATGACAAGGGCTCGTGCCAGAGTCACAAGACTGCCACATTCCTGTGTCTCCTGCCTTCAAGTATCACGAAAAAGTGAGGTGCGCTTCCATACATTTCAGTGTGTCTTTGGAGATACAAGAGAGTTGTAATCATCTTCAGTAATTGGCCACTGAGATCAGTTCCTCGGGAGTGAGTTGGGATCCCTGAGCCTCCACTGTCACTGCCAACATAGGTGAAATGATAATTGCAGTTCCAGGGGACAAGAGGTCACAGACCCACAAGGCTTTATTTGAGAGTCCAGCTGTCTCCCTCCCCCGGGCACCTGGCTGTCAGGATCCTCACACAGAGGCAGCATCTTGTGGAGGCAGTGAGTACTGTGTGCATCAGTGTAAGTGGCAGAGTCAGTGGGAGGGGAGGTCTGAGGTTGTGCTTGTGTCAGGAGAAAAGAGGTTATCAGGTGAAATGAGACACATTGGAAGGTAGAGAAGAGGACGAACATTCCCCTGGTATGAGCTGAGCCAGTGAGGAGAGGCGAAGGTCCTGGAGCCTCGGCCAACTCCTGATGTCTTCTAATGTCATATAACAAGATCCTCACTCTGTGCTGCGAGTCTTTGCAACAGCAGCGTCGTGAGGCTTTAGGTGATGAGGACCGCCGGAAGCCTACAGGCCTGCGAGGGAAAATTCACGGCGTTGTTATTTATGAGCACATCAGGGTTACAAGACAGAGTAGGGTGGAGAGTATAATAATGGTCAAATTCTGTGCAGAGACCGTGTGCCTGAAATCATGTCTGGGATAGAAATGTGTTCTTCATGTTGAAACTCTTCCCCCCACCCCATTGTATTGATATGAATGAGTGCCAAATTTTAAAGTTTACATTGATCTTGAACATTTTGTGCACATACATGTCTTGGCAAAGTTACAAGACGTTTTCCTCTGTCCTTTTGGCCCTCCCCATACCTGCCCTACTCGGCTTCTGTAGGCAAATAGAGGCAACTTGGGGCCATTGTGCTTAGTGAATTGAGTCAGAAGCAGAAAGTGAAATATCGAATGGTCTCTCTGAAACTCTTAATAGAAAGCGTAACTGTCATCTACTGCAGACAACTGTGTTCTGAAGATCACAGTGACACAGTGAAAGCTTCCTGTCTTGATATCAAGGGAGCATCATTTAAGGAAAAGTTAATATGGGTCATAGGGGAACAGCCAGCAGTGATAAGTATATCTTCCATTCTTTTTCTGTTTTAATAATATTTTATACTGTAGAAGTTATATTTGCTGATAGAGCATTTACCCAGCCATGTATGATGACCTACATGTGATCCACAGAGGCACACACAATGCACAGTGAGATTCTTTTTTTTTCAGTGATAGAAACCCAAGGTTTTACATGTGCTAGGCAAGCACACTACCACCGCACTACATCTGCAACCCCATTAGAGTGTTTTCAACAGTGATTTTATTGAGGTGAGATTGCTTTGCTCTGGTTTAAAAAGTATATGAAAGTTTTAAAAATATTTTTATTGAAGTAAGAATTTTTCTAATAAGAACTCTATTACATGTATGTATACAATAAAATATTGTTAATTGTAGGTAAAATGTCATATATAACACACTGGAAGTATTTTTTTGGTACAGTCCTAATTGCTGATTTTTTTTTTATAGTTTCTTGAACTATTGAAGTCTGAGTCAGGAGGACTTTTTCTGTTTATATTTTCAAGTATATTTCTTATGTTTTCTTTTTACCAATTTTAAAATTTCAAGTCTTAGACCTGTGTCTTTGATCCACTTTGTTATCTAGGTATTTTTTGTTTTACTGTACCTCCTAAGAACATTGAATTGCATGTACAGATCTCAAATGGTAGTAACTGTTCTCAGGTTCCACAAATCAATTTTTGTTTTGCTTTGTTTTGCCTTGTTGTGTACTACGGGGGATTAAACCCAAAGTATTTGCCCTGTGCTACATACACAGTTCTTTTCTGCTTGGTTGTTCTTAATTTTGGACAGGCTTTATGTTGCTAAGGTTCCCAAGGTTAGTCTCAGACTTTCCCTCTTCCTGCCTCAGCCTCCCAGGATGCTGAGATTACAACCTGCACCATGATGTTTAGCTCACTACACGTTTGTTTGACTGGATTTTGTGTGCCTTTGGCCATTTCCTGTGACTTTGCCATAAGGATTCTTTCAGACCTTAACAAAATATTTTTCAACACTGGAGGTACATGTGCAGGATGTTCCACTTTTCTTCCAAAAATTTTTCGTCTCCAATTGTGGTGGGAGAAAGATGAGGGGATGGAAATTACTGAATTACACATATGGAATGGGAGCAAGATAACTGAATGGAAGAGAAAAGGAGGAAGTGGGGAAGGGCAGGGGGCAGGGGGGTAATCACCTTGTGCTGCCGGTTCTAGCACAATTTCTGCAAAGAAATCCGTGCTCACCCAAATGAGAAGTCATCCTGCAGGGTGAGGGAATGTGCTACTGTCCCAGGGGGAATCGCACAGAAAATTTAAACAGGCCACGAGGCACAAGTCTGTAGTTCCTTAGAAGACCTCGTATGTTACCTTCTGCATGCACGGAAAATGAGAATGACCATTTCAGACAAAGGTGGATCCTGGGGATGAGCTTTTTAAGCCTTAGCATGATGTGACTCACCTCCCAATTGTTACGCTCTCAGGCTGTATTCCCTGTGTGCTGTTTAAATGCATCTGCACAACACGCATGAATGTACACACACACACACATGCACACACGGATTTTTAAATGATTTCTACTCTATTACCCTCTCTTCAGCCTTGACTATTCTTCCGTTACCAAAGTCTCTTTCCAATTTGTCAAAGTCTACATCCCAGCATCTTATCGTCAATCCTGTATTTTGCTTTTTTGATTATGTTTTGAGATTGTCTTACGTGAACAACTTCTGCGTTGATTTTGTAGCTTTGTCTCTGTGTTCCTTCTCCTCCTCCTTTGGTTTCCGTATCTGTTCGCGCAGTGCATGCTCTTTGTGTTATGTGGCTTTGGAATATAATTAGAATTTTGTTGTCACGATACCTTTAGCCCTGTGTTTCCCCCCCCCCCCCCCTTAAGAATCACTTTGGCTATCTTTGACCTTTTCAATTCTGTAGAGATTTTGGAAATATTTTTTTTCTAGTTCTGTGATAAATGTCATTGTTATCTGAATGTGGGCTACATGGAATCCTTAGGTCACTCTGACAGTACCCCCTTTTAAAATATGATTTGTGTAAATACATGGATTGTAGACTTTTTCTACCCTGTGCTGACCTTTTTGATGAGGTTTTATGGAAAGCACATTATAGTACAGGAGGTAAGTAGGAACTATTTCAAAAATACAGCAAAGAGGAGAAAAATGATTAAGAAAGCAAATTGGTATTGGTCTCTATTCCTCCTCAAAGAGGATTGTTAACATTTTAAAATTATTTCTAAATGTTAAAAACTGCCAGCTAAGCCACTGAGCTAGAAAAGAATTTGCACATTTAAAAATCTTCTTTAATTAATCTGATCAAGGTAAATTTTTGTTTGCAGTAACTGAAAAAATACATATAAATATACATGTAGCAGGCATTCCTTCCTCCATTATGCTAATGGTCAGCAAAGAGTCTTCAGCGCTGAGATACCCTTCTCCTCTGTATTTCTAGCATAAAGTGGCTTAATTACTTTCATGAAGGTCCCATCACTGCACAGCTTTTCAGTCTCTCATATACTTACATGCTAAAACTTTTTACATACACATAATCAAATTTCTATTTCACTTAAATGCAATTACGTTCCAAGTTATGACTACTAAATACTCATTGTGGCTTGATGGGTTCAAGAGGCACCGAATCTGCCCAACAGAAGGCAGCAAGCACAAAGGTGAGTCCGTGCTGTTTTTGGTTTGCTTTGCTTTTGGGTTTTATTGTCACTCTTTTGCTTTTATTTCATTTCTGAACACGCCTTTTCTGTCCTGCGCCAGTGTTACTTTGGGTGGCTGCAGTGGGACGTGAAGGGAGGAAACCAGCAGTGGCTGGGCGTGGGGGAGGGTTGGCTGCCGGTGGCTGGTGCGCCAGGAGTGGTGTTTCATCCAAGTCTCCTAGCAGACTCCTCTCCGCTCTGCTCTGACACCAAAGATCTTTCATTCTGAAACTACTCTCAAAAATTTTTTTTAATGTTCCGGAAGGCATGATTTTTACCCAGTATTTTCCTGGTAGTAATATCAGGGTCTGGGCTTCTCTTAAAGGCGTGAGAGGTAAGGTCCTTTTTGTGAGTTGGCAAGGGAGCTGTCTGGTCTTGCCTGCCTTTTTCGGATAACCACTGTTCATTGCTCTGCTGCTGAGGCGGCTCACCCTCCTGGCTTTGATCTTCTCCTACAGAGCTTTCAGCCTTGTTTCTTTCGCTGGTCTGTAAACCACCTCTTACTTTTATATGCCGGGACCTCTTCGGCCAGAGGTTGTCCAACATCTGGGCTGGGATAAGGGTCTCACTTGAAAAATGCTAGAAGTATCTCCATTCAGCTCTGGCTGTAGACCGTGCTCTGTCTGGCTGACCCACTAGGCCTTACAGAATTACTTCATTAGATCCCAATGAGCTTATGATGCCCTGTGTATCGATGTGCCGGCTTAGTGTCTTGCAATGCCGCAGAATTAAACACCACCTTTTTTTTTTGTAGGGAGGGGAGAAGACTCTAACAAGGGCTGGAATCTGAGGCCTCTGGGTGTAATGGCGCATGTACACAATCCCAGCACTCCGGGAGACTGAGGTTACAGGGACAACAAGTTGGAGCCCAGCCTGGGCACGTGAGCAAGATCCAGTCTCCAGTAAGAACTGGGGCACACAGCAATAACTGAGCATGGCGTGAGGCTCAATACTTCCAGAATAAAGCTGTCTTTTCTTTTCGAATTTTCATTCTTTTGGAATTGCCACAGCAGTATTATTTTACTTCCTAAGTTAGGTTGATTTCTATGTGTATTTAAGTTGTTTTAAACGGAAGTGCTCCCTGAGCTCTTTGTCAGCTAGGTCGTTGCTGATGTACATAAAAGTTATTCATTTGGGTGTGTGTCTTAATTTATCACCCCTCTCATATTTAGACTCTCTATTTATAAAATAAATTCAACATTGATCTAGTGTATACTATGGATAGTGATTTAGTGTTTTAGTCTTAAAATGAAAAAGTTAAAGTTCTTGTTGTACTGAAAATGTCTATCTTACTTTTCTCCCACGGGCACTCACCACTCACCCTTTCCCCTCAGGTGATCAACACCCTCATTCCTTACTGACGACCTAGCTCTCAAATGTGCTCAGAGTTCTTTCCAGCTCCTTGGCTCCGGGAAAACTCAGCATTTCCAAAAGAGCACACCAGCACAGAGGTTTTGGTGCCACGTCTCTACCATGCACCTTGGTGCCCAAAGAAATAATTGTTGCCAACTTTTAAAGACAATGAGAAAAATAGCCTCCAGGGACGTGTCAATGGGAATGGTCTTTCTGTCACAGAGTGTTATTGGCATCTTGGGCAATTTCTCGCTTCTTCATTGCTATCATTTCCGGAGCCATAGTAAACACAGATTAAATTTCACAGCTTTGGTTCTCAAGCACCTGCTTGTAGCCAACTGTTTAGTCATTTTTTCTAAAGGGCTTCCCCAGACCGTCGTAGCTTTTGGGTTGAAACATTTCTTCAATGACTTTGGCTGCCAATTTATCTTGTATGTTCAGAGAGTCAGCAGAGGTGTGTCGATTGGGACCATCTGCCTCCTGAGTGCCTTCCAGACCATCACAATGAGCCCCATGCGCTCCTGTTGGAAGGACCTTAAAGTGAAAGTGCCACAGTGCTTTGGAATCTCCATGTCACTCTGCTGGACCCTATGCGGCATGGTAAACTTGATTTTTACTCTGCATGATTTATGTGTGTCTGCACAATGGAGCAGTGAAAATATCACAAAGAGAAGAGACATGGGATACTGTTCTACTGTAGATCATGGGACGATAATGGGCTCAGTCTACATTGTGTTGGTCATATGCCCTGAAATTTCATTTTTTGTGCTCACGACCTGGTGCAGTGGCTCTATGGTTTTCATCCTGCACAGACACATGCAGCGGGTCCAGTACATCCATAGCTCAAATGTTCCCTCCAGATCCCCCGAAGCCAGAGCCACCCGCGGCATCCTCCTTCTGGTCAGCACCTTCCTGTCTTTCTACATGGTCTCCTCTCTCTTTCATATTTCCATTGCCTTATATAGCAACCTCAGTTTGGGGTTAGTGCGCACTTCTCAGGTACTTTCTGTGTGTTTTCCAACTATCAGCCCCTTTCTGCTCATAAGCCAGGATTCCTCTATTTCCAGGATGTGCTCTGTGTGCCTAAAAATATGACACCCACTATTGTTATCAGAACCATATAAACTGTATTTTTGACAATACTTTTTGTTGTTAACTCCTCATTTTGCTTTAAGGGACAATAGGGAAGTAACGATAGGGAGATAGTAAATATTGGTCTTGGGTAGACTACTGGTCGTTGTAGCTGACAGGGTCCCTGTAGGACAAAGGAGGTGACCACGCAGGTGGCATCACTTCTGATGTGCACTGTCCTGTTTATTGCAGTCTGAATCAAATTTTTATGTGGTGAAAGGAAACATTTAGTCCCAAGTACTGTATCTCATTACTCAGAATATTTCATAAAGTCTCTTCTCTGGGAATCATTTGCAAATGTGAATACGGTTAAGAAACAGGTTGACGAAATTGTCCAGTCAAGTCGTCCTGTTCTGCCCTCCATGTTGAATGGTGACATCCTTTGAGGTAGATCTTGGCCTGTGCCAACCAATCTCAGGATGTCATATGGTATTGTCCTTCAAGGGAGGTAATTAGGTCTCACGTATAAGGACTGTTGGAACCATCCTCTCTATTACTGTAATTCCATTGTAACTTGATAATTGGCTGGGGCAGAGGTCTTCTGATAATTTTAATTATTTATCGGGCAAGTCAGTAAGTCTCCATTTAATTTGTTTTCCTAATACCTTGGGCCAAGGCAACTTGAGGTGACTTGAGTCCTTCCCTGTGGAAGGGGGAGGAGGTGCTGGCTATTCTTGTGGTGGAAAATTGGGCAAGGAGGTTCTAATGCCTGAGGTGTGGCAGAGGTGGAAGACGCACAGAGGGTACTGGTATGGCCTCCTCTTGGTCTTGGTTAAAGGGCAATAGTGCAGTGCAGACCAGGCCCCGTGATACTACAACATTAATGAGTAATTTCTTTCCCTGTTCGTGAGCCCTAGAAGGTTCTTTCCAACTTTATTGCAGAGAGCTAAATTTACAGAGCCATTTTCTAGAAACAAAGGGTTAGTTGAAGAACTACTTCCAGTAATTTCAAAATTTTATTGTCTGATATATCATGGTCCTTTGGAGCTAAGCAATTGTTGCAGTGTTTTTATAAACTTTTTTTTCCCCCTGTTCATAAAGATTGTTCCCTGCTTCTCTGAGTGGAAAATTCTTTAGACACACAGAGTCCCTATGGCACTCAAAATTCTCTGTGGTGCTCCTACTATTTGTTCCTCTGGAATTCTCCCGTGTGAACTCTCTCAAGGTCCCTATTGGGGCGCCACGTGGCAATATCAATTCTTGAACCTGGCAGGGAAAGAAATGAGATATAGACACAAATAGGTGGTAAAGAAGGAACAGAAGAGTTCACCTGATGAATCCGCGGGCTGGGCCACTTCTCCTCATTTATTGAAGAGCTCTCAGGGGGTGTGTTTAAGGTCAAAAAAGGAAAATACGCTCACAACAAGGAAGTCGTTGGGCTGTGCTCGGAATGATTTCTTAGTCATATTTATTGTCTCAGCAAATTTCAGATTCAATCAAGGCAAAGGAATTATTTGCAAAGTCCTTGAGCACGTCCTGCATTCAGAATTCAGTCAACCAAAACTCACAGTCCCATGATCTGAGATCTAGACCCTGCAAATACAGACATGCGACATTGTGGCTTGATTGGTACAAACTTTTTCTCTGACAAAATTCTACCGAGGACATAGTAGGCATTTGTGGAATACTATATTGATTCTGATTAGGAAGAGCACAACATAAAATTAAACACAAACATTATCTTTCCAAATAAGCTAATGTCTTACCCTTCTGATAAAGCTGAAGGCAAATTCTTATCTAAGCATAAAAGTCTTTCATGAAACCTGAGCAAAGGATCTCAGAGTTTGTCGCTTTAATGTACAACTTTAGAAACAGTGAAAGTGTCACCCATGAATCCGCTGTCAAACCTCTTGAAAATCAGCTGTGAAAGCAACTGTATGCTTCTGTGCTATGTTAGTGTGCAGGAACAACCAGGAGGTTTAGGACAGCAAGACTGATACGGAAGAATCTAACCTTTGATTTTGTCATGTGTCTGAAGCTGAACAAGTAGCTAGTGTTTTTATCTTTAATAATTTTTTTTAAGTTACCTATCATTGGGCCAAACTTTGCCTGCTACAAGAGAGTCCTCCACAAGTGTTCATTCACTGCAGATGTCAGCCACAATTTCTTGAGCCCTCACAGCAAGGTGGATATAATTTCAGGGATTTCCATTGTTCTTATATTGAATAATAACCTAGAGTGGATCACCGAGCTCTAGAAAGTGCTATATTTGGGTTAGTCTTATTACTGCAAGAGGGCAAGTCAAAACCACCAGGAGGAAGAGAAACACAGAAGAAGTCTGGAGGCCCCAAGAAGCTTTGACACATTTCTCCCCTGTCACTCGATTGTGTAATAATATGCAGAAGAGTTTTGCCAGCCAAAGAATGCCTAAGCCTTGGTGGATGGTCTGCTTTTGATAGTGACGTCATTACGTATGCATGACGATAAATCACTTGCCAGCCTCTTACACTGGTTCACTGGTGCTCTCTCCTCCCCAGAGGGAGGGTTGAGAGGCCCAAAGTTCGCTCTTTTTAATCACAGGGAGTTGGCAGCAATCCTACTCCCAAGTCTAAGCTATCTAGAGGCCCATTGTAAGCCACCTTGTTAGCGTTAACTGCTGGGCCACCATGAGCGAAAGATGTTCCAATCACCAATGAGTTTCCAAGACTTCAGAGGTTAATAACTAGAAACCAAAGCCAGCCAAACTCCTGACCACACAACATGGAAAGCAATGCTTGGTTCCTCTTGCCTTGAAGTGCGTCTCCTTTGCCTGACTTCAAAATATTATGCTTCATTTCACCATGCTATTTCTCTATTCAGAATTATATTTAATTTCATTTAACCTGGGCTCTGTAGATATTTTACACCTGTTTACTTCATTGTAAGGTTTCACTTAGTGGATGTAATTGCAGATTTCTTTGTAATTTGATAAATTTGTCTCTTTTTTTTTTTTTTTGAAAGTTTTGTGTAAAGCCAGACGTAGTGGTGCACGCCTCAAATCCGAACCCACAGGAGGCTGACACAGGAGGACTGTTGGGAGTTCAAGAGGCCATCCTGGGCTACATAGTGAGCTCAGGACCAGCCTGGGCTGCAGAGTGAGACCCTGTCCCTCCATCCCCCCCAAAATAAAGAAAAAGAAAATTGTGTGTGGTCTTCTAGGTGCATCAGAAAAATCTATTTGAAATGTTCATATTTTGGGGGTTTGAAATGCTCACTGCTTATTTTCAATTGTAATGTTTGCTGAAAATGTTTCTACTTAATATTTTTATTATGTTATTAAAAATTATTTAATAATTGTGGGACCCTAACGAGGCCTGTGATGATTGTATGTAGAAGGGGGCTAATACCCCAATGATCTCACCTCTTGAGACCAGCAGGAGTGGAAACGTTGCCTCTTATCCCACAGCTCAGGTTTCATCTTACCTAAACTCCTAATTTTCCCCTGCTTTCAGAGCCTTAACAGAAATCATGTGGTCAGGTTCCCAAAGACTCACTATGCAAATTAGGTGACTTTCAGACCCCTATATTCCTCCAATCAGTGAATAACCCTTGTCCTATTACCATGGCTGACTTTCCTCCCTTCAGCTGCTTATAAGCCTGGCCCTCACCTCCAATAACTGAGCTGTTAACACTGATTCAGTCTCCAGAATGTGACTCCGTCCTAATTGTGCCGCTCAAGACCCTGTTGCCCCAGACTTCACTAATTCCTGGTCGCTGGTTGCCAACAGTTTCCAGGGACCCCAGGGACCCTGACAAATAATTTCTTTTTTCATTTTTCTATTTTGTTAGTATACACAGTGTGATAAACAGTGGTGACACTGAGATTGAGAATTGTGTCCATATCTATATATCACATCAACATTACAATCCTTTCCCCTCATCCATTTTGCCTCTACTGCCTACTCCCTGACCCCCTGACTCCAGATATCTCACCCATTTGATTCTATAAAATACCTGCATTCTGGGTTTTCAGATTAGAGAAACCAGGTGATATTTAACCTTTTGGGCTTGACTTACTTCACTAAACATAGTGGTCTCAAATTGCATCTACTTACCTACAAATTCCTCAAATCTGTCTCTGCGGAAGAGTGGTCCTCCAATGTGAATATGTATCCCATATTTTGCATCCATTGGTCTTTAATGGATATTTCGGATTCTTCCACAATTTAGCTATAGCTATTTGTGCTGCTATAAATGCGGCTGTGCATGTATGCCCATTGTGTGTTGCTTTTAACTCTTTTGGAAAGAAAACTAAAGGAGATACTGCTGGATTGAATGGAACATTTGTTTTCAGTCTTTTGACTAGTTTCCAAAGTACTTCCCAGCGTGATTGTATGAGTTTATAGTCCCGCTAGCATTGTAAAAGAGTTCTTTTTCTCTGCAAACTCACCAGTATCTGTTGCTGCATTTCAGTTGTTGATGTATGCCGTGCTCACTTGGGTAAAATGATCAAAGTGGATCCTAGACCTAGATATTAAATCGGAAACACTGAACCTTCTAGAGAACAAAATGTGTTAAAATCTAGAAGATGTAGGTGTGGACAAGAAATTTCTTAATAAAATAGATGGTGCAGAAGAAATATTCCCCAGGATCAACAAGTGGGATTATATCATACTAAAAATTTTCTGCATGACAAAGGAAACTATTAAGAGAGGGAAGACAGAACTGATAGAACGGGGAAAATTTTCACCACCTACACCCCAGACAGGAGGCTACTAACTAGTCTACAAGGAACTGAAGAAAAATAGACCCCACAAATACTCAATTAACAAATGAGCACCTCAAATGAACACACAGTTGTCAGATGAGGAAGCTGGGGGAAGGGATAGGGAGGGGGTGGGGGGTGGAAAATGGGAAGGGATTGTAAAGTGGATATGATACATAGGTGTATGAAACACCCAAATTCGTTGTAAATACTATGTATTACATTTGTATATTAATAAAATAGTGGGGGAAATGGTCAGTAAACACATGAAAAGATATTCGACATCCTTAGCCATAGGAGAAATGCAAATCAGAACATTCTTAAGATGTCATCTAATAATTTAAGAATCTACTGTTTTATAGCTTTCCTATCTCAATCTGTTAATATGTAACACTGATATTTTCCTGATCTTCCTTGTTTTAGTATACAAACTTTACTGACTCAGTTAATGACTGAATATACAAATTAATTGGATTAAATTGCATTGATATTTTCACCTATGTTTAATAAATACTACAAATAAATCTGCAAGTCTTTAAAAACAGGACCTCTCGGATGTGTCCAAGGTCTGCCACTGGCTTGAACAGTAGCCTGGCCCCCTTGGACTTGTGCTATAAAAGCTTTTGAGTTCTTTGATGGTTAAACTTTAAGTGGTTGGACTGTGGCAGACATTTTTTCCTTTAGTCCTGGGATGTTCCTCTTCTCAGAGCAAAGACTTATCCTTCCACCCTTGAAATGCTAAAGGGTGGGGACTTTAGAGTTATCTGCACGACATTTTTCCAATAATCCTAATGGTAAGTAGTGGTTTCTTTTTAATGCTAATTTCTTCCTTATGCTCACCTGCTCTGTCATAGCAAGCGTTTTCAGTTTGATGAAACAGCAAATTTTTTGTAGCATTTTCTCTGAAAAATTTTTCCTGCCTTTCTCCATAGTGTTGGCTAAAAGTCACAAGTAGTAGCCATGTCAACGAGCACCTGAATATTTCGCTCGGTTGAGATTTCTCCACCAGATTAACTAGTCTTCCACACTTAATCTCAGTGCCAGGCTAAGTCTCTGGAAATGGGAAAAATGTCAACACACTTTCTGCCATAGCACAGCACACATATTTTTGAGGCTACTCACCAATACACTTCTTCCAATCTGAAACTTCCTGGGCCTGGTCTTTTGAATCCACACTTCTATCAGCATTCTGGTCCTCTGCTCCAAGTAGAATCTCAAGCTTGGCTCAGAACACTCCAAGGCTTCTCCAGCTAGCATCCTCAAAACTTTTAAAAATTCTCCTGAAAACCAATTCCAAAGGCTTCCAAAGGACACGATCAGGGAATGTCACAGCAGCAACCCCACTTCTCTGGTACCAATTTCTTACTTTTTTGTTGCTGAGATGAAATAACTGACATCCACAATTTAAGGGAGAAAATATTTGTTTAGCTCACAATTTCAGAAGGTCTCAGTTCATTCATGGGCATCTGGCAGTGATAGATATGCGTAGCTGGGCTAGAGCTGCAAAGAGAGCTCCTCACAGCATGCCAGACCCTGGGTAAACTTAGGAGGAAGGACAGGACCAGCACCTACCCCTTCAGATCCAGCTCCAAGCATCCACTCCTTTCAGGTGGCCTCACCTCCCCACAGTGCACAGTATCCATAGGTATGTGAGGTTTTGGGGCTGCACTCCCAGTCCTAACCACAACCGTGAGCCATTTCAGTTTTCATCTTGTTCATCTTCTTGTACAAGTTTGCCTGGTTTTATGAGAAACCTAAGTCCAGATCCTATGCTCGGCAACATGCGTCAGACTCAAAAGGTAAAATAGCAGATGGTTTCTCCAATATGAGAAACACAGAATACAGGCATGTTATACAACCAATGGGTGTGAGAGTAGGGTTCGGGGAGGGATGAAGGAGAGAACAGGAGGACCAATAAGGGCGGGATTGTAATGTATTTGAGACAAGTATGTGGATAAAATCCTCAAGGGATGGTAATGTATTTGAGATAAGTATGTGTATAAAATCCTCAAGGTCAATGTAGCCATTGTATATCACACACACACACACACACACAGAGAGAGAGAGAGAGAGAGAGAGAGAGAGAGACAGACAGACAGACAGACAGACAGACATATACAAACACAAAAATATTTGGTAGAAAAGGATTTTCTAGGTTTAGGCCCACTTTGTTGTTGTTTTATTTTTTTTCAGAGACTCCACATAGCAAAATTGGTCACAATGATGCGTGTTGTCTACACTGTGCCAGAGTCTGCCATGGAGTCTGGTCCTCTCTTATGATACGACCCAGAGGAGGAAATGTCCACTTTTCTACATGCTAAGAAGGACTGAGCGTTTCCCAACTGCCTGGTAACCCCACTAAGCTTACAAAGAAGCTTACTATACAAAGAAGCGCTCTGAATTTGGTCATTGTTAGCCTTGCCTGCTGACAGGGAGATGGTAATATTCTGGATGGGGCTGTGCAGAGTGAGTTCTGTAGCTTCATATCAGACTGAACATCATCTATAGAGACAGCTCAGGAACCAGGTGGTGAGAAGACGCGCAACAGAGGCCCGCCCCACCCTCAGTCGGCTGACGTCAGCCAGGTCTGCCTCGCTGTCCTGCTCTGTGCGCACCTCACCGGGGAGAACCTGGACATACATGGAATCTCATGCAGTTCTTGTTAAGATGGATCCAAGTATTTTGGAAATATTTCAGAGAGGTTTTTACTGAAGCTAGATAGATTTCATTCTGTGATCTGTGAAATCCCAAACTCTGGTTACACGCAGAGAAATGCAGTTGTGTGTCATAAAAACACAAGTCCTAGAGAGCACATGGTTCTATTTATAATACCCCCCACCTGGAGCTGACTCCACGTGCACGAGTAGTAGAATGCGGACATTCATTGGTAGATACGCACACAACGGAGTCCTGCTGCGTCAGCCCATAGACTTCACACAGCGCAGCCAGAGACGACAGACAGACCACGAAACCACCTGATAATGTGAATAAATTCACACACCAAAATGGAAGGAAACCGTCACAATACACTTTTTATTTTCTATGGCTCCTTTTGCTATATTAGTGATTAGTTTAGGAGTCACCACTGGACTGGTAAAACACAAAGAGGTATTTTTAAGCTGATGATTCATCTGCCTTTTGAGCCTGAAGATAGATAAAGAAGTGTGAGTCACTTTTAATATTTCATTTTATTGTGTACTGAAGACATCTGCCTTTGTTCGTACTGTTTTTAAATACTATCACCAGCTTTAAAATAAGTTGAGAATAGAGGATAAATATACTAAAAATTCTTACAATTGGGAACTGGAGGAATAGTTCCACGGCTAAAGCGCCGGCCTAGCAAGCTCAAGGCCCTGGGTTTGATTCCCCAGCACCATATAAGCCAGGAGCAGTGGCACACACCTGTAATACCAGCACTTGGAGCCTGAGGCAGGAGGATTGCTATGTGTTTGAGGGCAGCTTGGGCTACATAGTGAGGTCATGACCAGCCTGGAGAGCAGAGTAAGACTGTGCCTCCAAATAATTCTTATAGTTAATTGACTTTTACACTTGATCTTAGTCAAAAGGACATCAAGCAATTGTTATTTCACTCTTAACTACGCTATAATTTCTAGGTTAAAAAAGGATATGCTGAGTAGAAGTCCTCAAAAGCAGGTGAGTGGTATATATGATTGTTGTAAATTAAGTTAAAAATGGGAGAGATAAGAAAATAGAGTGGGGTAACAAATAGTATGTAATAAGTTGGTAAATACACTCAATCTTCCATTAATATTTTAAGCATGAATATACAGTGCTCTGTTAATGTTGAACACTGTTACTCATTTTGTGAAGTAATATAGGAAGAAATATTAAGTTTAAAAAGACATACATATGTTCAATTCATTTCAGTGTATTAAAAAACGGACATGACTGTGTAAATACCAGGAAAAGTCCACATTACATTGTTATTCTTGTAATTCCTACAAGTAGTATTGTCACTACATTTATTAAGATACACCTTTTCAACAGTATTTCCTGACAAATAATGAACATTAATAACTGATTATACACCTGCATGTGTGTGCGTGTGTGTGTTTGTGCTACAATTTGATGTGTGGTCAATAAGTGTGCCTCCAAAAATGTGTTTCTCATGTTTTCTGACTTAGTATCTTTATATATTTGTAAAAATGTTTTCATATACTTATGAAAATGCTATTTATTTCCATATACATATGTTTTCTGTATCTGTTATGTAAGCATAATTATTTAATTTTTAAACTGTGGATTTATTAATATTTTGCCTCAGCTTTGTGAAAATGTAGACATAGTGACAGGGAAATATTTTTCAGTTTTAAGGAAAAAGGTTTGCTGCTGTGGGAAGCTCCTGCTACAGGCCCACATTAATAAACAGGTTGTAACTGGCTTTTCCATCGCTCTCTCCCAGGCTTCTCTGAGCACGATGGAAAGCTCTGCGCCATTCTAACCTGGAAACGTCAGTGTGTGCTCCCATGTCCTTTGTTCCAGGTGACCAGTGGCGTTTCCCCTCATGCATGACAGCTTGTCATTCATTGCAAGTTGCAAACTCAGGCTATCTTCTAACAGACATTGCGTGTATTTAAATTCTCGGCATATTCTTTTTTCTTTCCAGCAGCCAAGATGTGTCGCTGCCCTCCTTTTCCACTACAATCGATGTTGGCTATTTCTGCACAAAAATGTTTTCAGTGTTCTCACCTCCTCCGTGAAGTCACGTTTCAAATGGCCACTGTCTCTAAGGAGGGCTCCTTTATGCGTCTTCTACCTGGAGCTACTTTCCGTGCTAGCCACACCTCAGACGATGTCGTTCTTCCAAAATCATTCCTTACTACAGGTTCTGGACTGGCCATCTCGAGTGGTATTTCTTTCTCATAGACATTTTCCATCGATTCCTTTAGTTTATTTCCTGATAAATTCACTACATGACGGTGAATGTTACACACGCAAAGACGTCCTATGATGTACAAATGGCTTGAAAGCCTACTGGTTTATTATTTCATACCTTCTGAAGTATTTCACCAGAGATAGTAATTCACCTTCTATAAGAATAAGCAGAGTATTTATAAAGAAGGAATGCTATTAATTTTTGTGATATAAGTGATCAAATTTTTCAACCTTGTTCATCCTTCAAATGGGACTTTCAAAATTATACTTACAAATGTGTGGAGATGAGGGAATAGCTAGGAGTGTTATATGAATGAAAGCTCGGTAGGAGTTACAAACACGTTCAATCATTTCTGCTACAGAGAAGAGAGTTCATGTTCCTCACCCCTACACAGAGCCTGCACAGGCGGAAGTTGTCATTCATGAGCACGAAGGGGCAGGCAGCTGGGAAACACATGGACACCAGGGCGGCAGTGTTCACCAGCAACCAGCTGGGCTTAGTAGTGTTGGTAAAACAGACTTGGAGGATGGAGGAGAGCGTGTAGAATGACACAAACGTGTTCACAAGGAAAAGGACCCGCCGGGTAACTCTGGACTCAGGGGAGGATCTGGGGGAGACATGGGTCCTACGGATGTGCTGGACCTGCCGCTTGTGCCTGTACAGGATGAAAACTATTGAAAGACTGGACCAGAGCATGCAGCTCAAACACACAAGATCGGGAAATACCAACAGTGCCGCATGGAGTGGAAGAGTGATGGGGTCAGCACCATGTGAAGAACAGAATACCAAATCCTTCTGTATGGTCATATTTACGTTTTTCATTTTCCGTTTGACATATATAGGAATAGTTATATTTATCAATAAATGCAGGACCCAGCACAGTAAAACACAAGAGTCGATATACTTGGGAGCTTTCTCTTTAAGCTCTGCCCACCTGGAGCGTTGCGGGCTGATGGTGATGGCCTGGAAGACGCTCAGGAGGCAAGTGCTGCCCATGGACACACCCCTGCCCACCCGGTGAAGATAGAAAACAAGTTTGCATCCCAGGTCACGGAGGAAGTCTGTCAATCCAAACGCTGCCATTGTCTGGGGGACTCCTCTAGAGAGCAGGGCTAAGGAATTGGCCAGCAGCAAGTGCTGGAGGATCACATCTGTGGACTTCAACCTGTGCCCAGTAAAATAAGGGAAGAGATAGTGGAGGAGAAGAGAGATGTTTCCCAGGACGCCAAACACAGCCTGGGACAAGAAGATCATTCCCATTATCGCCTCCCCAGAGACCATTGTGCCGGCACGCAGTGGCCTGTATTTGTCTTCAGAGCCAGAGATTCCTGAATAAGAACATGATTTACAGAATACATGTCTTTTGAAAATCAGAGTACAGTATTCTCCACTTATTTTCAGTTCTCATTTAGAGACATCTAAGATTTTTCTTTTACCAGCATGCTTCCCATAGTTGAAGATACTGTCTTAAATAGCATTTCAAGTGCACGAGCAGTTGCTACAAAGGCCAAACATAAGCAAGTTTTTCTCTCTAATCATTAGGGCCACTGCTATTATCTGAGTGTAAGGATGAAGTGAATGCCAATATAAACAAGTTATTTGCTTAAACTGGCACCATGCGTAGTAGGAAAACAGGCTTTCCCGTGATCAGTCTGAATACTAAAACCAGCACATTCATTGTGCTGTAACTAGTAAAGCTAGCAAAATGCATTCTTTGAATGATTCCGTTCTATTTATAGCTTTTTGATTTTCAATTGTTGATATTTTTATTTTAGTATTAATGAAGATTTATTTTGAGTCACTCGTGATTGCTAGACACTGCAGGATCCTGAGCTGTGAGCCCATGGGCTTAAGTGAATGCAGAAGTGCTCTGTATTAGAATGGTAACAGATTTGTTCATCCTTACTTTTTATGCCAGAAACAAAAGAACAGTATCTCTTATAAAAAGCATCATTTAACCATCTAATTGTTCTCCCTTAATTTTAGTATATAAAACACAAATACAGAATCAAATAACATAGTATCAAATCATAAAACTTTGTATCCCATAATGAAGTATTCTTTACACTTTCCTGAGTTAAAATTTTTAAATGAAATTTGTATAAAATACGCGTCTTAGGATAGCATACGTGAAAAGAATAGAAGGGGATAATCTCGCGCTTTTTATGAGCACATTTTTGGTAGCATTCAGTCATACATTTTTAAGACAAGCGTCAGTCACTCTCAGGGAGGATCATGTTAGTTCCCACTTACGGTTGTGTGAGAGTGGTTGGGAAAAACCTCACTGCCTCTGCCTCAGAAAGTAGTACTCATTTCTTTGTGGTCTTCTATTGGGTCGGTTTTACACCCAGAATATCTATACATTTGCACTTCTGATACGCACAATTCCCATACACACTTTGCCCATACAGCAAATCCTAACCTCTGTCCATACTGCCCGGTGTCCAGAGAGCGCAGAGAGATGGCGATTTCCAAGCAAGGTGGGTGTGCATATGCAGTTCACTTCAGCTATGAAGTCCTGTGGCTCTGTAACCTCACCTCCCGGTAGAAGCTCAATTATTATTTCATCTTCAGTGGCAGTGGCAGTGCAAGATTTGGGAGCTGAGAACTTTGCCGGAAAAACTTCTCAATTGCTAATTGCTAAAACACAATTAAGTTCCCAATTAGCATCTCAGAAGAGATGAATGCTATGTTTGGAAGCAGAGTCTCAGGTGGAGGAGCCCAAGAAGTACTGAATTCAGGCACAGAAGGGACAGCAGCAAAGCAGGAGTCTCCCAGAGGACACCTTTCTTTCCTGGGATGTTACACTACTGCAAAAAAAAGTTCTCTAGTCATCATTAAACCACGAAATTGCACCATGACATAAGGTGTGAACAAGGAAAGAAAAAATATTGAGTAGATTTCAGTGTAATACAAATAAAGGAAAACTTTGACACCATGATTTCATAGAAATTTAATTTGTAAGTCTAGATAACAGGAGGATATTTTAGGAACATGTACTATCTTGATGTTGAACGTCAACAGAGGAAAGAGACAGAAGGAGAAATGCATAACGGAAGAAGTTGGTAAGAAAATGCAAACAGGAAAGCACTAGGATGTATTGCTTAAGAAGCTGTGCCTTGGAAAGATAAGACATCACACCGTACTCAGCTCAAGAGCAGTTTGCCATAGTCACCTGCACTTCCTGCTCCTGTCAAAGTTTGAGTATTACATACTGTTCACTGTGGGAGTCGATTAAGACATAAAGTAGAATTTCAAGTCAAATCTTGATTTTCTACAAGTTGTCTACATTCTGGTCCATTATTTGTGTCTCTCAATTCTCAAATTTAATATTTGGGATCTAATAGTTGACAGCTTCTACTGGTGAACACACGCAAAAGCACATACACCAACAGAAGTCCAGGCATATGCACACTCCCTCATAAAAATTACCATCCGACACACTCACTTGACTACGCCCAGTACATGAGCTGTGATGCAGAGACTCATCTCAGGCTTCCTGCTCATATTAAAAATTTCCAAGTCACATATTCATATGAAAATAAAGTTTCACTCTTGCTCAAAAACTCCAGTTTGATCCTGGGGATAGAAATCAAAGTTAGAGCACTTCTTATGCATGTGTGAGGCCTGAGTTTTGATTATAATTACTGAAAAAATACTAAATTAACCTAAATAAAACTCAAAAAGGCAGCATGTACATACTTGCGCCAATATCATACAAAGATTATTTATATCTTCCTGCTACACAACAGCTCACGAGAATGTTGTTAAAATGTCAAGTGCATAAAAGTTGATACAAGGCTTGTCAGTTGAGGTTTAAAATTTAGCAAAGATGTTGGCATATTGGGACAGTGGTAGTTCATAAGTTTGTGACTGAATGGCAGGGTGGGTCTGTCAGAGCACAGATGCCCACAGTATCGGAAGAGAAAGAATCGGGAGCTTCAGAAGATGCTGAAAAAAGAGTTTATATCCTTCCAGGCCACGCACCGATAATCTAGTCTACTATATACCTGTCCTTTTCCACACCTGTGATCTAACTTTCCTGACCTGGTCCCAGCTCCTAACAATACATGAAATCGCTATTATCCAAATACATGAGGCTTCTGGGGCACCTGAAGGATTCAAAATCCAACATGGATGTTATATGTGAGCTCATGGAATGGGGTGTAGGGAGAAGATGGGGTGTAGATATTCTGGAGAAGGGGGAGAGAGAATTGAGAGACAAGAGGACAGAATGTTGAAGTTGTGATGGGGTTAATATCAAAGAGCACCAAAATTTATTTAGAGCATAAGTTTACCTGTGCTAGTACATCCGAGGTAGTTGAGGTCCTGGATAATGAGGGTTAGGGTTAGGGTTCACAGGAACACCAGGATAAGAAGGGATAATAGGTATCTTAAGATAGTGGACAGAGGCAGGTAAAATAGCAGGAGTAGATACAGGAGATATGAGGCTACTATGGATGAAAGGTTGGTTAAAGAAAATAAGTGACATTGGAGTGGGACAAGAGATGGGGCACCTGGTGATTTACAGTGGATGGTGTGATAAAAGGAACTGGGGAGGGAGGGGCAGGAATCCCAGGGCTGTGACATAAGAAAAGACGGCAAAGTTGGTGGAATAGCAGGGATGAGGGGCTGGAGGGTTCAGAACGAAGGACATGAGCGTATGAAACTGGGATCATGCACCGTGACCGGAGAACAAATGGGGACAGTTGATGGTTGCAGGGTGGTGTTCTTGACGACAAAGGAAACAGAAGTTTTATTGGGATATTACTAGGGACTGAGTAGTAAGGGTCTAAGATATTTACTAATTGATTGATTGATTGATTGATTGAGACAGGGTCTTGCTCTGTAGTTCAGGCTGGTCCTGAACTCGGTATGGAAATCAGGCTGGCCTCGGACTCATAGCAATCCTCCTGCATCAGCCTCCTGAGAGATGGCAATAGGCATGCACCACCACACCCAGCTTCTGTGGTGCCGGGGAATCGAACTGAAGTACTTAGTGCTTGATTTAGCGTTAGCTAGGCTAAGCATTTTAACTGCTGAGTCTTTCCTCCAGCTTAGGATATATAAAAAAGTATCGGGATGTGCGGTAAGCCACATCATCTAGTGGTGTTTATACAAAGAAGGAAATTTCAAGTCAGCCCAATGTTTAGGCTGTCACATGAGTACTGCTTGTGGCTTTAGTCCACTCTGTGGTGCAAAGCAGGAGAAAATGGCAGACTAAAAAATATAAAGTGTCCACAGTATTTTCAAACTGACATGGACTACAATGTAAAAGATAGCATTGTTTTAAAATAGACTAGCATTAATAAGAAGCCATGTGTTTAGAATCAGGACTGAAACAAAAGATAATGTGAAGTAATGTCAAGAATCAGCACCTACTTCTTGGCTGGAAACACAAAAGAATTTGTTTGGAAAATAGATACCCAAGGTGTTTTGCATCGAGACCTGTGAAAGTGAATACCCCAGGGGAATAGTCGTCTAAGATCTAAGAAGTCTCTGCAGCCTGGAATCAAGATGGCCAGACTGTCGCAGAACTTGACATCACCAATCTTGTGCTGTTTTCATTAGCATGCAGAATGCAAGAGATGTGGGGTCATAAAGGCTTCCGCCGATTTCATAAAAAGGCCTTGGAGTCCAGGAACCATGCCTCTGAAATGGTACTGTATGTTGCTGTGAAAGAGAATCCTAGAGTACAGTGGGAAACACAGACATTTGGGGGTGTCAGAAACATGGATCATCTGAGGAAGGCGACAGGCGGTGAGTGGAGCCAGTCCAAAAGAAGCCATGGACATAGTAGCCAGTGGAAACGCTGTACGGGCAAGAGAACCCAAAGTCTTTTGGAGCTCAAATCTTATCACAGTTTACACCAAGTGCTGGGCACAGAACTACAGGATTTAAAAAGATGGAAAACTTACCCTTTTGGGTTTAGATGTGGGTTTGGTCCAAACACTTTCCATCGTATTCTTTCCTGATAAGTGGAAAAGTTTACCTTGTATTATTGTATGGTAGGGTCGTCTAACTTTTATTTCCATAGGAGCTCAGAGCTAAGATTTGCCTGGCATCTCAGAGGAGAGAGTGGGCAACGACTTCTTAGCAATTCTGGACCTGTTCAGACTTGGGCAACTCTGGGAGGAGGAATAAATGAATAAGAAATTGGACATAAGGCATTTATGAGCCATGAGCCCACAAAATGTTATAGTTTGGATCTATTGAGAATGGGATTTTCTTCTGAGCTTTTCCTCAGTGAGTTTATTTTTAGTGTAGAGGGATGCTCTTAATTTTTTAGTATTGATTATTTATCTTGCCATTGGGCTGAATTTGTTATTTGCATTAGTTTCATAGTGGAGTTTTTGGGATCTTTTGTGTAGATAAACATATCTTCTTCAAATAAGAATAGTTTGATAGTATGTACGTATATACATACATATGTGATACATAATGTTTACATTGGGTTTGAGTATTATTTACAATTATATGTTTTGTAAGAATTACAGTCCCTTCCCCTCCCCCTTTCTGGCGCTCTCAAATCCTCCCCCCTCCCTTAATTTCCCCTATCACCTCTAATTAGCTGTATAAATTTACTGTGTTCTGGGCATCCCACATTAGAGAAACCATTCGAAATTTAACCTCCTGTGTCTGACTCACTTCATTAAGCATGATGGTTTCAAGCTGCATCCATTTACCCATGTCATATTATTAACATATTATTAATAACATATTATTGACATTATTTAATATTTATTATAAAGCAGTCATCTGTTCTAATCCCTCAAAACTATCTGTCTTTATAGGCAAGTGGTACTCCATTGTGTACATATACCACCATTTTTGCATCCATTGGTCTGTTGATGGGTATTTGGACGTCTTCCACAGTTTAGTTATTGTTAGTTGTGCCGCTATGAACATAGGTATACATATACGTCCTTTATATGATGCTTTTAAGTCTTCTGGGAAGATTCCCAGAAGAGGTATTGCTGGACCCGAGAGGATACTTATTTTCAACCTTTTGAGGAATTTCTACACTCCATAGTGGTTGTACCAGTTTACATTCCCACCAGCGGTGTAAAGAGTTCCTTTTCCCCGACAGCTTCGCCAACATTGATTGTTGTTTGAGTTCTCGATATAAGCCATTCTCTCTGTGTTTAGATGATACATCAGTGATGCCAGTAAACACTGAAATGGAACAATGCTTATTACATTATGTTCAGTGAAGTCTTGGGGAAAATACTGTACCTCTGGTCAAGAGCATCTCACTGTGGTCTTTGCTTCACTTTTGGAGAAATAGGTAAGTATCAGTAAACGGGCAAAAATAATCACATAATGTCACCACCAATAGAGTTAATTGTGTGTCTACTTGCGAAACAAGACGAGTTAACAGCTTCAGAAGAAAAAAATCAAAAGACTCATTTGGTAGTGAAACTGCCTTTAGGTAACAGCCTGACAATGCATCTGGGTGATGAATAATGCTTGCTGCACACAGTATTGACCTGTGGTCGCATTGTTCTGACCTCAAATTGTGATTGGAGGCCGTGAAGGGCATTCCACGTTCCACCCCTGTGCACAAGCTAGCTTGTGGGAATGCTTACCTGTTCTGCCTCCACACGTGTTCAGTTTTAAGTTTCGTCACAAGTCTACTGTATCAGCCCCTCCTATGGTGGATTGTTTGCCTTCCTTTTGGCCTTGCTTTTCTTCCCTTTTGCCCCTAATAAGCACAAGGGAAACCTCTGCTCGTGGCTTTACCCTGTTTCTATTTTCTTAAAGGGGCAGCTAAGACGTCATTTCTTTCGACCTCTCTTTATTTCTGAAGTGGAACGCTGAGTAATCTCTGCATCTCTGACTGTGTCCACTATGGAGCTTATACTTACACAATCATTAGATTTTAACATGCTATTACCGTTATTTAATATTCATTATAAAGCAGACCTCTGTCCTAATCCCAGTCCTCAGTGCAGTAAGATAGCCTCATAAACCAGTTAAGATTTGCTATGTAGGAATCCAAAGACCCAAGCAAGAAACAAACAAACAAACAAAAGACATAAGCAGGATCATACCACATCAAAATTGTCTGTCCAGAAAACAAACAAACAAACAAAAATTAAAGCGACATGGGACCCAAAAGTTGGACGATAATATTTCTAGATGTTACCTATAATGAGGAGGTAATATGTAAAACAAGTGAGAACCTTGTATTAGTTACCATTTCGTTTTTGTGAGGGAAAATACCCAACATGCACAAATTAGAGGTGAAAAAGTTTTGTTTAACTCACAATTTCAGAAGGTCGCAATCAATTCATGGGTGGACAGCTGGGAAATGATGGAACCACATGGAGGGCCCGCAGCTGGGGCCAGAGCTCCAGAGTCAGACATACGGCATAGCAGGACAGAGACAGTTCTGGGAGGAAGTCAACACCAGCACGCATCCCTCCAGGCTAAGCGCCAACCCTCCAGCCTTCCAGCGAGATCCCGCCCAGCAATACTACACGGTATCCTTACATACGGGAGGCCTTCCAGGCACACTCCAGATCCAGAACTTTTGTAAATAAAATAACAAATGTAAATGAAATGTAAATGAAAGACAAAATCCAGTAACCAAATCATTTAAAAAGGCCAATGAGCTTAAATGATTATTTTCTTGTCATAGACACAAAAATTGTTGACATATTAAAACACACTAAATACTAACCGACAATTGCAGAATAACTACAGGTCACAAGTGCAATGAGATGTCACCTCCCTCATGGCAGCGAGACTGTGATCAAAACAACAAGGGGAACTAAGGAAAGAGGATGTGGAGAAAAGAAAAGCTTTCTGTGATATTGGTGGGGATCTAAATCAGTGCAGTAACTATGGAAACCAGTGTAGAGCCTCCTCACGGATGAACGATAGTTGTACTATTTGTTGCAGCAACACAACCTGTTTGTGTATGTCTACAGGAAGCAAAATTTGGATTTCCAAGAGGTACCTTCTGTCACAGTAGCAAAGGAAAGAAAGAAAGAAAGAAAGAAAGAAAGAAAGAAAGAAAGAAAGAAAAGGAAAGGAAAGGAAAGTATTCGTTAATGGACAGGAGCATGAAGACAAATGCTGTCGACGCCCATTACTGAGTAACACTCCGCCTTAGACAAGGAGGAACTTTGGCCACTGTGCCAAGTATAACAAGTCACTCAGAGAATGACAAATGGTGTGTGACTTCCATTTGCCTTGAATATCATATGATCAAATATATTGAGTAAGACAGTAGAATGATGGTGTCCAGGGGCTGAGGGAAGGAAGAAAGCAGATACGCTCCATCAAAGGACAAAAAAAAAAAAGTTTATCCAACAGAGTTTCTGAGGGCATTAACTTCAATTGTGATTAAAAAGTTTATATTTTATTAATAAGAAATTTTAATGAGAATAGGTTTTATATTGTGTTCTCTTCTCAGAAAATGAAAAAAAAACAACAAAGCAAAGAAAACACAGGAGTTAGAAAGGATTTTTTGGAGGCAATGGGTACACTTATGGTACTGGAATTTTTTTTTTTTTTTTTTGCTATTTTTGAAGGCCACTTTATTACGATTGTGCAGCAATTGTACCCTTGGCTTAGATCATTCTGTCAGTGAAGGGAGGAGAGGGTGGATATGAGAGACTGTAGGACAGGCAGTGCCTGAAGCACCTGAGTAGTGTGACAATATTTGCTGTTCATTCAGAAATTGTAGTGCACAAGAAATTTTATCTTAAAGCAAAAAGAGGGTAAAGAAAAAAACACACCTGACCTCGCGTGCAAAAATTCTTTATTTTTCTGTACGCAAACTTAATTTTCCTTCCCTATTCACATTAAGAATGACCATAGACAAAGTCAAATTTAAATGACATGAATTTTTATAGAGATGTCACAGGGATAAACAACATTAATTTTGATAAAATTTATGCAGGTGTATATTATTCCTTCATATAATCTAAACCTGGAGGTTTTGTACATTACTCATACCATAGTGTAATAATGCAGATTAATAATATTTTGATAAATAGTGTATGTTGATAAATTTGAAAGCAATTACCTGAATAGTAAAATCATGGCATAGTTTAAAAATGTAAGATACAAATTTAGATACAACTTTCTGCATTGTACCATTGTTTTTATGAGAAGGAAAGAACATAGTATTAAAAGCATATCGAATGAGGTAAAACTGAGAAGCATATTCAATTAATAATATATAAAGTGACAAATGGATTGCATTCAATGACATATACATCAATTGAATTGAGTAAAATAGAACAAACTTATTCTTATTAGCGAATATGACAACAACATATATTTAAAAATGAAAAATTGTATCAGAAAAATTCAAAATAAAGTTACACAAAATAAATAGAAACTTGTCTTCTAGTGTTATTAGCAAGTACTGTTAATTATACAGAGAAGCTATACTTGTCTTAGTTATATTACTTGCTACAATAAGACTTGGTAAATTATTATCTAATTCTACTTGATAGATGACGACAACAGTGGCTGAATACACAACAGTCAGATCTGACCTGCACAGAATTCATAAGTTGAGACATCTGCTTACTTCTTCCAGATGAACGTGGATACACCACGTTCACGACTCAAGAGGATAAAGGGGCTCAGGGTGGGGAAACATGTATTGATCAAGGCGGCAGTGGTGACCAGCCTCGTGGCAGATTTATCATAAAAAGAAAGCAAAACGTGAACGGCGGAAGCGAACGTGTAGGAAAACATGAAGGTGAAGACGAGGAGGAGGGTGCTTAGTGAGACTCTGGTCTCAGGAGAAGATCTCCATGAAACGTTGTGACTACAAATATGGCTGACCCGCTGCTTGTGTCGGTACAGAATGAAAACTATGGAGCTGCTGGCCCAGACCATGAGCTTCAAACACAAAATGTCATGGGATAACGCACAAGTTGCAACAAATTTGTCTATGTCTTTTTCAGGAACCAAAACTGAGCAGTACTGAAATTCTATAGCTCTTGAGAAGTTTTTGCTGTTCCCTTTGCCAGTTATACACATAGAAATTTGGATATTCAGCAGCACGTGCAGGACCCAGAAGAGGACAGCAGAGGAGCCCAGGTATTCCCAAGCTCTCCCTTTCAGCTCTGCCCACACGGAGCCCCTGGGGCTGATAGTGATGGCCTGTAAGACACTCAGGAGGCAGGTGGTGTCCAGGGACATACCTCTGCCCACCCTGTGAAGATAGAAAACCAGTTTGCACCCAAAGTCACTGAGGAAGTCTTTCATCCCAAAAGCTGCCACGGTGTCTGGGATTCCTCGGGAAAGAATGACCACAATGTTGGCCACCATCAGGTGCCTGAGAACCGCATCCACAAACCTTGATCTACACCCACTGAAGTACAAGGAGAAGTAATAATGCAGGAGGAAGAAGTTCCCCAAGGTTCCAATGACAATCTGGAATAGAAAGATTATTCCAAATTTCAAATCGGTGGAGGCCATTATTTACCAGGAGTTACTGTAAATGCTCAAAATGCAGGATTTTAGATCAAGATCCAGAGGGAGCAGATCCCTGGCCCAGGGCCCAGAGGGTAGCTCTGCACTCTCTCCTCTGCCCATGGCTGCCTGGATGCCCTTCTGTGAAGGACAGATTTCTCCGGCTGCATCTCCTCCATGTGCTGCCCATGGAGGGACTGAGACCTTTAGAAAATGGAAGATGAAATAAATCTTTCCTCCTTTAAAGCAGTATTCTGGATATAAAATAAGTTGCAAATTAATTAATTCACAGAAAATTTCATCTAACACCCTTCATATATCAACATTCGTGATAAATTTACTTACTAGAATTTCTTTCTATTTGGTGTTTTCAAAGTTTGTGACATTTAGGCCCTGGAGAGTAAGGGTTTACATCTTCTTAATCTTAATACAACATGATCACTGAAGATCTAGTTGTGTTTTCCTATTACACAGATAATTTAGCAAAAAGGAGATTATAGGACTCATTAAAATGTTAACAAAGACCTCCTCTGAATGCGGTGGATGGGGGAACTGTCACCTTTACGTCTATGCTGGGCTGTCACAGAGACAGAGTGGAGGTCACCCAATATTTTAAATATTTGTATAGTATTTCTTACTTGAAATCTGCATATTGAATAAATCTGATTGTGATAACTTTTTATAACTTGTGACAATGTTTCTTCTATAAAACAATGTTACTTGGGAATGCAAGTGCAAGATCTCATGAAATAGTCAATGGCAAATCAATTGTTTATGTTCAAATTGGGCTCATTGAATATTATCTAAAATTAGATTCACAACAGAAAGAAACATACATCTTTTCAGTTTTTTTCCTAGTACCTATTAGACTATTATATGTGAAGAATATTCAAGATTAATGTAACTATTTTGCATTGCATATAAACATATCAATATAATGAGGGGAATAATTATTATACATAACATGAAGATTTGTTTTCCAGTAAGATTTATTAAAAATAAACACATAATATTTTATCTTAGAAACTAAAGTAATAGTTTTTAATGGCATAGAATTATGTCTTTTGCATTTCAAAAAATAATAAAGAAGTAATATATGATTTGTAAATGGCAATAAAATAAAAAAGTATCAAATTTTCTGCATTCATGGAACAGAAAGACAAATTGGAGACTACACATGATATTCACATTTTTACAACCCGACAAAATTTAACAAATATAATTACATATGAAACAATTCAACTTTCTTAATACTTTTTTAGTTTTAATCCTTTAATTATTAGGCTCAGTTTCCTGAATGTCTCCTTCCCTAGCTGCAGAAGAACAATGGTGGCAGCTTGAGTGACAGATTACCGGTATTTTCACAGCCACTAAACAAACAAGTGTGAGAAAAACATCTTTATAAGACTGCAATTGCCGTATAATCATAAGATTTTATAGAAACTTTGTTATTTTAAGTGATTTCAAAGCAACTCGTTGTCACAAACACAGAACTTGTACGGAAGCAGCAGTACTGGTCACGTCAGTTTCTCTGTGATTTCTCTACACAAGTTTGAACAGCAGCCTGAGTTCTGACTCGCAGCCTTGGGATCTTACAAATCAGGCGCCGTTACTGCTCAGAACACATTGCCACGACCGTCACCAGAGCTGCTTGTGTGAAAACACGTGAGTATCTGGTAGAAGCTGTGTGGGATCCCAGACCCCCTGTCTCTGTCCACAGCTCAGTCTGCACCTCAGCTGGAGCTATGCCCCCTTCCTGTGCGGCTGTCACCTCAGGTGAATCTTTAATTCAGACACAAAGATTCGCCCAAACTCAGACTCTGGTACAGCTGCTTCCTTTACAGAGTCTGTATCAGGCAGGGTAGAGAGCACTCACCGGGGTCCTTCCTGCTTTCAGAACAACAACAGAGCCAAGTGACAGTCGTGGGACTCCCTGCTTGTTGGGAGGGAGGCGGCCAGACCTCAAGATACGGGTCATGGACCTGGGACCTCATTTCTCCACAGAAATGCAATTATCGCTTCAGTGACAGTGCCCAACTGGGCAGGTGAGACTACAAACAAGAACCCAGCTATTCTCTTTTGCAACTCTGATTCCCCAGAACAATTAAAAGTTTCTCTAGGCGTCTGCACAGAGAGAGACCGCGTGCTTGGAGAAGATCTGCTTTGCTGTAACTACTGACGGCAGTTTCCCAGGGGCAGGAGAAGTTTCGAGGACTGAAAAAGGAAGTGACAGCGGAACTTGGGTATATTTTCTTTCTTTGTTCACTTTGAACTGCCACAGAAATTCATGTATATATGCACATATGTATTGATGTAACATAGGCGTACACGTGTAGATTTCCCATATTCAACTAACATATTAAACATAATATGTGTATTACTTTACATGTACCTTGTGATGTGAACACCAGAATTTTCTCTCGGTGACTGAATAATACAGCCTGACTCCGACTGTGGTCATTATTTGTAGTTGTACAATAGATATCTTAAGATCATTCCTGATAACGCTTTGGAATTCTGTGTCCTCCACATACATCTCCCCAAGTTGCCCCATAGCTGAGTTAGCTGGAGCCATGGTTCTATGCCTCTGGCCCCTGTTCATCCAGCTCCCACACATTTGTGTGCGATCATACCATGTGAGTACTCTTGTGCCCGCCTGTCTCACACAGCACAGTGTCTTCTTCCAGGTTCATCCACCGGGTGTAAACGACAGCTCTCCATCTTTTAACAACTGACCAGAATTACAACCAGTATATCTGCTGTGTTTCCTCAGACATCTAAGTTAATTCCACACCTTGGCCATTGTTAAGCGGCCAGCAAGCACTGTGCAGGTTTATACCTATCACTTCGGAATGCCACTGAATTTTTTAGCTATAAACTCAAGAACAGCAGCTTTTAACACACTACTGGTATTAATTTAGTACGCTCTTGTTCTTTTAACTTCTTCCTTATTAGTATATGTGCAATACATAATAGTTCCATACATGTTGGTGAGTCAGTACTTAGATGCATTAAGTCTTTGTCACGGTTACTCTCCTTCCTTGCCCCTGCCCCCTTTCCAAATTCTCTTCGTCTCCCCAAAACATCAGCCTTCCTCTCTTATACCGTCTGTCCTTCATTTTGTTATTTACATTTTGGGTCTCTCAAAGAGAACTTTTGGCGATTTTCCCAAGGAAGGGCTTTGCTGGACCCACAGAAAAGGCATCAGGATACGGCCACTGCAGCCCACTGGAGGGGTGGGAAGCTGAGCTATAGAGTGGTGATGTGAGTGGTGAAGCGAGTCAGATGCAGAAGATTAAATATGCTAAACATCACATGGTTTCTTTGATTTGGGAAACCCAGAACACAGACTTTGTATAGAATGAGATGGGTGTGATAGTGGGAGTTACAAGGGAATGGGAAGGATGTGGGCAGAGAAAACTGGGGACGTGAAGGGATTGTCATCTTGATGTGGTATATATGTGCACAAAATACGCGGACTCATTGTAAACATTATGTACTGCATACATATATTAGTAAAATGGTGGGAAATAGAAAAATGTGTTGGGTTACTCATATAACAGAAATCATGTAACAGGTAGCATCAATGTATGATTAATTTCATTTATCATTATGCTCTCAAGATACATCAAATTTTCTAAAGCTCACTCAAGTTGCTCCCTTTCATTCCTGAGTAGTACTCCTTTGTGTATGTGGGTCACGTTTTCTTTTTCTTCTCTCTGTTGGTGAACACATAAGTCACATAATTTATGTATTGTTACCTGTGTTTTTACACACATGGAAATGTACGCATCACCGCAATTTGAACCAATAGAGTGTCCTGTTTAGTTCTTTGTGGCATCTGCATACTGACTACGACTGTGGTTGTACCAGGGTGAAATTCCAAAAACACACACGCTCTCTTTCCTTCTCACTGCCTCCTGGACGTGTGTTATTTTTTGAGTGGCCTCATAGCCGTGTTGACAGGAGTAATGTGGAAGCATGGTTTTATTTTAATTTGCATTTCTCTAAAGAACAAGGAGGCTGAACACTTTTTATGTATTGATGTCTGGTGAAGGTCAGAAGGCAACAGTTGTATGAAGCTATTCATTTTCTTCACTCCGTATCTGAATCTGTTTTTGTCCCAGTGCCATCCTGGCTTTGTCTTTGTAGTTTTGTCATATAACTTGAAATCTGTGATGGTAATGTCACCTATTTTGTGGGTTGCTTTGGCTGTTTTGAGATGCTCCTGTCTCCGTGTACATTTTAAGATTATTTTTGAGTTCTGTAAAGAACATTTTTGATGTTTCAATTGGATTGCATTAAAATTCATATGTCATTTTTGGTATGCGATCATTTTGGCATATTTATTTCACCCACTAGTAATGGAACATATCATTATGCTTTTTGAGAAACCTTCACAATGTTTTCCAGTACTGCTGTAATAATTTACATTCACAGCACGAGTTTATAAACATCCCTTATGGAAATGTCCATGTTCAGCATTTGCTGTCTTCTATCTTTTCTTTACAGCCATTTTAACAGAAATGTGGGAATCATTCATTTAAGTTTAATTTACATTTGCCTCTGACCATTGTGTTAATCTTTTAAGCAGCAATTGGCTGTTGTTTTCTTTCAGAAGTATCTATTCAATTTACTTGCCTACCTTTCATTTTGGTTATTTGTATTTTTTGCAATATATAACATCATATAACAAATCAAAATGGCACAGGTAAAATTTCTGAGTGCTACATTAAATCATAAAAACTACTCTAGATTTTTCAGCAGGGCTTGGAGGTATAGCTCAGTGATCAGAGCACTTGCCTATGAAGTGCAACATTCAAGGTTTGGTCATACCCCTCCGTACCAGCTGAAAGTGGTAGTGCAGATCCGTAACCCCACATTTGGGAGACCGAGGCGGGAGGGTTGCTATGAGTTGTAGGACAGCCTGAGCTTCATAGTGAGTTCAGGACCTTACTGAAGTACAGAGTGAGACCCTGCCTCAAAATAAATAAATAAATGAATTTTAACCAGGTGTCCATCAAGCAAAATCCTGCAGTTTTGGTAAGATCATATATTGAAAGTGCTGAGTGAATTTTAAACTACCAATGAATTGGATTATATCTAACCATCAAAAATGTAATAGTAATTAAAAATTTATAGTCGATCAATGGCTGAAGAGATTCTGAGAGCTTCATGGCTAGTTATTAACACAGTCAAGAATGCTGTTGGTCTTTCAATTGGATTGCATTAAAATTTATATGTCATTTTTGGTGTACAGTTGTTTAGTCATTTTATATTTATTCTACCTACCATGATAGTGCAGTTCACTCAGGGCAACTCATTTAGGCTATGAATATGCCAAAATGTCTTCATTTCGTGAGACTGAGTCTTGCATTTTATAAATTGTACTACTTATCTGTGGGAAAAAGCATGTGGCACATTGATGGAGACCCGTCAGCCTATCCTACCCCCCCCCCAGCTCCCCCCTCACCACCACCCCCCAGGTTCTCCTCTGTTAGCCTTGAGAGAAAAATGTAACCTCGAAGTGCTCTTCGGTGGTCTGGGTCTTCGCTGTAATCCACAGAACCACTGGAATTCGTGACTGCCTTATCATCTTCTGTAAACCCTTGCCTGGCTTGCAAAAGTAGATGCTTGTATCTTCCTTGTTAAATGTTGAGATAATTCTGCTCTGACACCCAGGCCGGACATGTACCCATCTGGTGACAGACAGGAACGCACTGAGCGTCATGTCTCTCATGCTAAAATTAAAAACTAGACTTGTGATGACTAGAGTGACTCCATTTTGTGGTGCTTACACTATTCAAGTTATGTATTTGCTGTATAAGTTAATTAAACTTCTTCAGTTTCTGTATCTTCTGTTAATTCTGTTAATTGTGTTAAATGTAAAGGTGCTATGAAAGCCTTGACTTCTGTAATCCTAACATGCCGTAATTTTCTGTACTTCTGTAATTTTCCATAACCCCATTTCATAGCTGTGCCTTTAAATTGTATATTAGCTGTACAGGTTAGAACGCTCCGGCAACTCCAAATGGCCTTCTGCGAAACTTGGAGAACTCAGTAAATTTCCATCATGCACCCATCATGCCCTTCACAGACTGTTTGCTTAATGGAGAATTCTTGGCGTCAACGTTGAGGACTCAAGGCCAAATCACCCCTAAACTCCTCTTTCTAACTGCGCTGGAAGTCACATATTTTCCACCAAAGATGACCGACCACTGAGCGTTGGATTAGGATTGGCCAAGTGGCAATCGTGTGGCCCACCCCAACGAGACAAAGAAGTCTAAACTCAATAGGTCGCCTAAAATGTCTATGTTTGTCAAGTTACAAATGGTTGATACGTAAAATTCCCTGCGTTGCCCTCATAAGCGCTCTGCTAAGCCTGCTCGTGTCTGCTCTCTGCATTCTTTTTTCCCCGTTTTATTGATATGTATATGTGCAAAATTTAAGGTTTACATTGGTTTTGGGCATTTTGTGCACATACATATGCAGTCAAGGTAACAAGACCTTCCCTGCTTTCCTTTCAATCAACCCCCTACCCACTCCCACGACCCACCCCCTGCACCCCCCCGTTCTCCCCTCTTCCCTTTATTTTTCACTCTAAGTTCCATGAGATCATTGTGATCTGGGATCTGGGTTTCTTCCATTTGTTTACAAAAGCCTCCACGCTGTTGGACTTTATAGATGCAGAGTATCCCATTGTGTATAAATACCACAATTTGTGTATCCACTGGTCTGTTGGTGGGTATTTTGGTGTCTTATTAGAGTTCAGGAGCAGTACAGCCAGGAACTAAAATTCACCTTGCCCCAACTGACATTTGGTGGTCTCGTGATTCTAGCCTGTTACTCCTACTAGGAACAGAACATATCATTACGCTTTTTGAGAAACCTTCACATTGTTTTCCAGTATTGCTGTAATAATTTGTATTCACAGCAAGAGTTTATAAATTAAAAATACTATAAAAATTGACGATATGGGACAAAGCACTCGGGACTCCTCTCAAATACTGGGAGCTTATCCTTTGTATCTAAATAAAGACCTGATTTTTAAAATATTGATGATTTTAAAACAAAGAAATAAATAAAATATTCAAAATTTAGTTGCAAATATGTACAATAAATTCCAATAGACATTCTATATTATAAAAGAGGTCTCAGGAGATGGAAAGCATAAATCTCAAATACGTTGCAATTGTTGATTTATGTATTCATGAATTCAATTAAGTAAAAAGAGAAAAAAGCTTTTTAGGGCAGGCAATAGCAACATACATTATATGAAGTCAATTAAAAGAATAAATGAACAAAATTACAAAATAAAACTAGAAAATAACTATTATAAATATTTATTTTTATTATTAATATTAATTACAATTAATTATAGAGACAGAAGCTCTACCTCTCTCATCTATATCTCTCTCTACAATAAGACTAGCTAATAATAGTGCCTAATTTTGTGTGAGCTATGAGTGCATCAGTGAACGAGAAAGACAGATAAATTACACATGTTTTATGATTTAAAATTCTTTTTACTTCTTCCACACGAGTAAGGACATTTTGGATTCACGACTCATGAGAATAAAGGGACAGGCTGTGGGGAAGCAAGAACTGATTAAGGCTGAGCTGTTAGCCAGCCACAAAACGGTGTTATATATAGTACAACAAGTGCCAATGGCCGAAGAGAAGGCGTAGAGAGACACGAAGGTGCTGGCCAAGATGAGGATGTTGTGAGAAGCTCGCGCCACAGGGTCAGAACTTGGTGTAGCACTGTGTCTGTGAATGTGGCGGACCTGCTTCTTGTGTTTGAGCAGAAGGAAAGCCATGAACCCACTGGTCCAGACCATGAGCTTCAAACAAAAAACATCATGGGACAACATCCATGAATCAAAAACCACTCTTGTGTTATTTTCAGGAAGCAAGGCTGAACAGTACTGAAAATCCACACTTCTTAAGTGTGTGCTGTTCCTTTTTTTGGTGACAAGCATAGAAACTCTGTAATTTAGCAACATATGCAGGACCCAGCAGAGGATGTTAGAGGGTCCCATGTACCTCAGGGCTGTCCCTTTCAGCACTGCCCAGATAGAGTCCCGGGGGCTGATGGCGATGGCCTGGAAGACACTCAGGAGGCAGATGCTGTCCATGGACACACCCCTGCCCACCCTGTGAGCATAGAACACAACTTTGCACCCCAAATCAGTGATGAAGCCTTTCATCCCAAAAGTCCCCATTGTCTCAAGGACCCCTCTGGGGACAATGACCAGGGAGTTGGCCACAGTCAGGTGCCAGAGAAACACATCTGTGGACCTCGACCTGTACCCACTGAAGCAAAGGAAGGTATAATGACACAAGAGTGAGAAATTTCCCAGGATTCCAATGACAGTCTGGAAAAGAAAGATGAACCCAAAGTTGAAATCCATGGAGGTTATTCTCCTACTGTCTGGGAGTTAATATAGATGTTCAACATACAGAATTCTGCACGTAAAAAACGTTATAGGTTAAATAATGTACAGAAATGTAAATAAAAAACTCATTTACAGTTAAAAACTTTTCATAAATGGACCTATAAAGAATATTTTCTCTTGTTAAGGCTTATACAAAGTTGTATGTGTGTTTTTCCCCATTTTATTGATATGCACACGTGCAAAATTTAAGGTTTACAATGGAGTTGAGCCTTTTATGCACATATGAATCTTGTCAAGGTGACAAGGGCTTTCCCACTCTCCGTTTGTCCCTCTCCCTACCCTACCCTCCCACCCTCCTTCCCAACCCGACCCCCGTTTCACTTTGTTTTTCGTTTTAAGTTCCATAGGAGTTGTATACCCATGTTCATAGCAGCACAACTAACAATAGCTAAAATATGGAAGTCACCAAAATATCCATCAACAGACCAGTGGATACACAAATTGTGGTATCTATACACAATGGAATACTATGCATCAATAAAGTCCAACAATGTGGAGGCTTTTACAGGCAAATGTACGTGTGTTTTTATACAACACGTGCAAATCCTATCTATCGTGACGAATGGTTGGTTTCTGACTCACTTATAAAACAATAGTAGTTAGGACCTAAAGATGATTTTCACGTACACAGATTATTCAGCAAAATGAAACTCTTGAGTCATATAAATATTATCTACGACATGGTTTATACATGGCAGCCAGGATATAATGGCATCCTCATCTCTGTGCTGTGCTCTCTGAGAGATACGGCGGCAAACATTCAATATGCAAAATATTGTCTATTATTTTGTATTCCAAATCTGCTTTATGAATTAAGTCGGAGGGCTATCATTTTTCCTTTTGTGACAATATTTCTTCTATAGCACAGATTTTCGAGGAGGGTTGAAAGGTTAAAAACATACTGCCAAGATAAATAATGGCTTATGATGAAATGAAGTTCACTGAGCATGAGCCAACATTAAGACCTCAGCAAAAGGAACATTACACCTTGTCTTTTCTGTGCTACCTACTACAAAGGGTGCATTCAATATGGAGCTCTGCTCTAGCATAAGGTCTATGATATTAAGACAACTACTAGTTTGCAGTGTAAACTACACTTTGTCAGACAGTAGAGCACTATCATTTTAGATTTTGGACATGCTAAGCAAGTTAATATATAATTTGAAAATAATGCCCAAGTACAACATCGGCATCCAATCTGCATTCACACCACACAAGAACAGTTCACAATGAACGTGATAAGTTACATCACAAATTATACCAAAACATATTTGATTATGAAAAAATTTGCCCTCCTTAATATTTTTTACAATACAAATAATTTAAACTGTGATACATCTCATTTCCTTAAAGGCTGTGTTTCACAGACTGAAACAGAAAACACTCACTCAATTTCTTCCTGCTTCCAAAATTAGCAGTCTCTGGTGTCAGTCTTAACACCCCTGCTTGTTCAGGAGTGAGCTGGCTAGATCTCAAGATATGGGGTCCTGTTTCTGTGACATCAGCTCCTGATAGATATGTAATTATCTCTTCATCGAGAGTTTTGAAGTGAACAATTGGACATTAGAGGTTGCTGGAAAGAACAAAACAAAATTCAAAATATTTTCAGTTCCCAATTCCCAGAAACAATTAAAAGTTTCTATGAGCATCTCTAAGAGAGCTTGGGTTGATCAGTTACTCTGTAGAATCTCCAGGGGGAAGGTAGACTGTTGCATGATGCAGGAAGAAAATATTGAGGTCTGAGAGATGAAGTTACAGTGAAGTGTGTTTATTGTATTTCAATTTTAATTGCAATATACTGTATACACATTTAACATCTAATGCTGTATGCATGTTACTATATACATGTCGTGCCATGTGATGTACACTTTGATTTGAAACATGCATATATGGCAGAATTTCTATGTCGGGCTAATTCATAATACATACATAGCGTCATATATTTCTGTGATAATGATACTCAAAACCTGTCTCAGTGATGTCTAAAACCACAGCATCTTTTATTGACTATAATTATCATATCATACAATCATTCTCAAAAGATTATTCCTAATAGCTCTCTGAAAACTTTTATTCCTTGAATATATCTCCCCATCTTCCCCTTCTACCAGCCACTGACTTCCAAATTTCTTCACTTCTGAGTTCAGGCTCATTACACTCTGCTTATGCCTCAATCATGCAACATTTGTCTTCCTGGTCTTAACTTACTTCATGTAACATAATGCCTTCCACATGTATCATGAAATGCATATGACAGGCATTCTTTTTGTTAGTGTCAAGTAGCTTCATTGTGAGGGCACTTCTCCCAGTTTTATATCTTCCTACGTTGGACACCTAGGTTAATACCACAGCTTGGCCTTTGTGAACTGTGCTTCAAGAGTCATAGTGTTAATGAAATCAGGTCTTATCTAAGTTGTGCTTATCCCAAACAAAGAATAGAATAGGACACATGGAAAAGTAGGAGAAGGATAGACCTAGGAAAAGCAGCATTCCACTCCACAGAGTCAAAGAAAGCCTGCAAGGCAGCCTGCTTTACGTGAAGCATTGGAGTGGAAGGTTTTGTTACTTTTGAGTTTTTACAGTAGTGGATTCACCTTGGAAATGACTTTAAGTAATGACTGCCTTTATTCTACATTGCGAATGGGCAGAGGAGTTTTTGACCATATTAGTTCCTTAGGCATAAAATACCATGGCACCTAAAGCCCATGGGTAGGGCACTGCCACCATGCTAACGAGATGGTACCTAGGACCAAGGTTTCTGAGAGTCATAGAATGGCCACTGAATACATGTTCGGAAAGGTGGTTTTTATACAAACACATGTTGGGTGCTGCTTGTTTGGTTCTGCGCACGATATCTTGGTTACTTAAGACTAAAGTTCTAGAAACCAGTCTTCACGGTCTACCCAAGGCATATGCCTGATCCTGTCTCCTACTATATCCTGCCTCAACTTCCACCTGGAAGACATAACCCCGTGCATCTTTAGGGGATGCTGACACTCTGGTGATCTCTTCTGTAGCTGCTCTGGCGGCAATTTGCTCCCTTCCTTATCTGCTGGAATTGTGGAACTCTCGCTCTGACTAATCTAGTGGTAGAGACCCTAGTGGATTAGGTGAAAACTAATGAAAACTACTACGGTCTTTTTGGTGTGGACTTGTTTTAGCGTAGAATCCCCTCATATTACCTCCTGATGCAATCTTTATCTTTTCTCCTTTGGGCTGGCTCCATTCACAGACTGTTACCTTCTGCAAGGTATAACCCGTGTTCTTGACTTCTCCAATTTTCAGGATTCCCCATTGCATTTTGGGATTTTTCCTTACAACTTTATTCATTTCCATCCCAGTGACACACTGCATGGCCCACAAGGACTTCTTCTGAAATCTGAATGAAAGTTTCCATGACTGCACAACTCTTGCACTTTGTAAGCTTTTAAAGCCAAGATCGCGTGGACATCACCAGGGTCTATAACTGTTTAGACCAGTATGCTGGCTCCCTTTGACAATTGTTGTAAAGGTCTGTTAGTTTTTAGGTAGTTGAACTCACGGTGGCTGAAATCTGCCAAATATTTTTTCTCTTTTGTACTAAGATACATTTCTCAGAGCAAAGACTTTTGTGTTTCCTGTCTTGAGTCGGTAAAGAATTGGGTCTTACTGACTTTTGAAATGCCCTCAAGGCATTTTCCTATAGTCCGGTCTGCAAGTACTTGGTTTCTTTTTACTGCTAATCACTTTACCTTTCCGATGCTCTTCTGCCTCCCTTCTTCTGGTCCCCAGAGTCCGACAAAAGTAAAAAAAAATTATGTCATTTTCTCTGCCATGTTGCATCTTGCCATTAGCAATAGAGTTGGCTAAAAGCTACAGACAGTAGCCAGTAACGGCTTGAACATTGGGTACCTGGAGATTTCTTCCACCAGATTAAGTAGTCCACTGTCCTTAATCTCAGTTTCAGTCAAAATTTCTGGATGAGGGCAAAACACCAACATAGTTTCTGCAAGAGCATAGTGTGTGTGGCCTTTAGAACAATTGCCAATACAATTCTACTTCCCATACGAAACTTCTTGACGATGCCCTGTAAAATCCACGCTCTTATCAGCTCTAGACTTTTCAACCTCTGTATTAGTGTGGGTTCTTTGAAAAGGCAGAATTTACACAAATCGTAACAAAAAGGATCTACTTGCAAGGCTTACAAAGCTGAGGACAGAGATAGTCCAAGATGGTGGCCTTCACATGGAGAGCTGGAGTGTCCTATGGCCGCTCAGCCGCAAAGCAGAACACTGTCCAAGACTGCAGGGCAGCTGATGAGAGTCTGCTGTGGATCTCAGCTGTTCAAAGAACAATGGGGAAGACCAGAGACTGCAGAACAACGAGTGAAAGTTGGCAATAGACAGACAGGTATGAGACTGGAGGGAATCTGTGATGAAAATCTGCAGGTTTTAGCAGGTTGGTGTTCGTAGACAACTGCAAAGGCAAGAGCTTTCCCAGAGGAGAAAGCTGTAATGATCTCTCTTCTTCCCTCCTTTTATACATTTCAAGGTCCCAGTTGGGCCTCTCACAACCAGGTGGGTTCTCTTCCCTCAGGTGCAGGCCCACAAATCACTGACACTCTAATCCAGTCTGGTTCTCGTCCTCAATTTAAGCAGGGTTTCCAAACCCTTATACAAGTGTGGTTCTTGATAGTCTCAAGTTGACATAATTTCTCCAACAGTCACAAGTTCCTACCAAAATCTCCCATCACGCATGTCTTAGAGCACTCTAAATCTTCACTAGCTGGCATCCTCAAACTCTTCCAAATTCTTCCCCCAAACCAGTTCCAACGGCTTCTAAACCATATTTTCAAGTGAAGTCACAGAAACAACCCACAACTAGTACTAATTTCTATCTTCATTGTTTATTTGTCTCTACGACTCAATAACTGACATCTCCACTTACAGGGAATTAAGATTTATATTAGATCCAAGTTTCAAAAGGTCATAATCCATTGATGAGAACGTGGTTGGAAATGTTGGAAGCATATGGTGGGGCCAGAGTCAGAGGAAGTGTTTCTCACAGTGTTACAGAGGAGAGCCAAGTGTGGGAGGAAGGGCGCAGCTAGCACACACCTCTCCGGGTCAAAGCCTGAGCATCTGCCCCTTTTAGCTCAGTCCCACCTCCCCTCAGCACGTTGATCCTACTACCTCTGAATGCATGAGGCTTTTGGGCGTACCTCAGCTCCAAACCATAACACTTACATGTGTGTGTGTGGTTATGACACATATAGGTGATATATTACTTTGCTAAGATAATAAAATTATAAATGTAAATAATAATTAGCATGCATGTTTTATATAAATAAATAAAATATGTACTATTTTCTTTATCAGTAGACAAACACACCTGGGAGATACACAGGTTTTATTAGTTAAGGTTCTTGAGGAAATAGGAATTAATAGAAAATTGATACATAAGTATATGTGTGAGCATTTTGAACAACGAGTGAAAGTTGGCAATAGAGGATTTCTGAGAAGGCTCACAGAGTCAGATGTGGAGAAGCAGGCGGAACCAGTGGCTGCCCAGACAAGAGAGTGGGCGCTGGGGACAGCAGGGTTAGGGAGGCAGTGCCAGTTCCTGACGGAGGCCACAGACAAATGGCAGCCAGGAGACAAGACCAGTCCAGGGCCCCTGACCCGGAAGCTCACTGTGGCCTCCATCAGGAACTGAGGTACGCCCATTTGGTCTACTGAAAAAAAGCAATCATCTATGCTAATCAGAAAAAGTATACACTGTCTGGTATTTGTTTTTACTTTATTGTGTCATAGCTTTGTTCAGTGTTCAACAATTTCCCCAAAATTCAGATGACTCAGTCTTAATTCTCCATTTTGCTCCATAGGGTTTTCATTTCTGGCCTAATTAAATGATATCCTCCACAGAACCTGTCTCATTCTTACAGCACCTCAGATGTTTCTTGTCCTTGACGTTTCCCCTGCTTTACACCCAAACCTACAAATTGTAGACACGAAGAAGCAACCTCTGACTCCGTGATGTGGATATGACCACCTCCACATGACCTCCATTCCCATATCAGAATTAGTGGTGAAGCTCTTAATAAAGTTCTCTTGGATACGTATTATCTCTCAATTTGTAGAAATAATAAAAACATATTTAGTAGCAAAATGAAATGGGAACTTAGCGTATGAATCAATCTAACATGCTAAAATGAACTTTAGAACTTCCGGACGAAGAACCTGGAGAGGCCATTTGTGAGCCCGTCTGTACAGATGCCCTCTGCCCCTAACTTGGTGGAGCCACGGTCTTTTGCACAGTGCTTCCCTCGGTGTCCCTTGCTCCGTGTGTTTGCTTCACTTGCAAGGCTCAGTTTCCAACCACGGTGTCTGGGAAATGGTGTCCACACTGACAAAAACTTGATGCCAATTTTCTTCCTTGTTCTCTACATGCTTAGGAGCCTCCACTTTTTTTCTGATGTAGATCTTCACAGAGAATCCTTACCTCTTCCTTTGGAGAAGGGTGGGATTTGGGGTCCACAGGTACTCCAACAAAGAAATAGACTAGGGCTACACCTGTCAGGTGAGTTTGTATGGATAGATGCAGTGGATGTGCCAATGTAGGCCTCCTGGAGCACCAGTGAGCCCAGGCCTGTCAACATCAATCCATTTTTTATCTTTCTGGGTTCCTACTGATAATTATTTTCATTTTTTCATGCAACTCATCTTATATTAAATTTCACTTGCTTCCGTTAACTAATGAATGTACCTATTGAACTTTTGTGTAATTCTTGGCAGGTTAAACACATATTTTATCAGAAACCTAAGAGAAAGTATATCTTTTGAATGCCTTTTTCATATTCATGCCTTTTTATAACATGATGATAAAACAGGAAGACAATATTTGGAGGACACAGGGGAGCAAGTGACTGGAGAAAGAGATGGTGTCTGAGAGAACAGCAGACAAAGACACATAGGGAGAAAGGGGGGAGATAGAAAGGGACATCTTAACTGTAGGACAGAGAAGGAGAGAGAAGTGGAAAGAAGGAAATGTCTTGGCTCCTTTATGTTCATTAAATATGATTATTAAATTTCTAGGGTTGGAGGACTGCAGGGATCTGCAATTGGATAGAGGAGCCAAAAATCTCCCATTGTCAGTCCTGCCTCAGAACATCTTAAACTGGTGTCTTCAATCCGTCCCAAACTCCTCCTAGAAACAATTTGCAAATGCTTCCAAACCACAATATTTGGTAAAAATCATAGCAACGTCTCCACTCTTGGTATGCATTTCTGTCTTAGTTACTTAATCATTGCTGTAAAAAAAAAATCCTGAAATTTACAAGGAAGGGAAGATTTCTTATAGCTTATAGTTTCTGAAGGTCCTATGCATTTCATTCACGTGGGAGCCTGCAATAGTGAAGGCTCATGGCAGAGACAGAGGCTAGAGACCTAATCACTCCATTGAAAATGGAAACCAAGTGCAGCAGGAGCAAGCTGGTGAGTTTTCCCAGAAAAAATCTGCAACACTGTTTCTTCTTCTTTTTAAAAAAAAAATTATTCAAGATGTCAGTTGCCTTCCCCCACCTAAAATTCACATACCTTTCCCTCAATTTCACACCCACAACACACACCTGGCACTTTGCGATGGACGCCTTCAATCTCAACAAGTTAAAATAATCTTTCCAGATCAAACCTTAACCACCTGCCCCTTCCACCCGGGTCCTATCTCCCAATAGCAAATAGTTCCAAATACATGAAGTTATTGGAAAACACTCAAGTTCCAAACCATAGTAATAATGTCAAGTACACTTGTCCCAGAAAGAGGAAACTGTATGAGATACGCCTCATTTAACAATAACGCTATTATAGCCTAAATATACACAATTTTATTGCTTTTTCCTTTTTCTTATTTCTGGAGAAAAAAAATTTCTGGTCTGAAACTTGCTCTTTTACTAATGCGAATCGTTACAAGAATGCTTTTCCTCTGAATACTGACAGAGTCTGCTTCCACTGCCTCCCCCAAGTCCTCGGTTGGACCATTAGGTATAATTCTTTTTCTGCTGCTGTTTCAGGAATCTTTAGACATTATATTAATTGTTTCCTTTGTATATTATATGTACATTTATTATATTTTCTGTTTACGTTTAAGTCCTCTGCTTCTACCTGA
>PVKB01002309.1:56073-195294 GCA_004027205.1 Ctenodactylus gundi
TACCACAGTTATGGGTTATAAGCAGAATGGAATAATCTATTTTCATTCCTGGCGTTTATAGTTGTACAATTTGTTACACTTCTAATTTGTGTTTGGGTAGTCTCTATGTCCCTCCGAAACAGCACCCTACTGTTGGCACAGAACCAGAGGATGAGACATGGACTCTGTAGGGGCTCTCAGTGCCCAAAGGTGTCAACCTTTTCTACGTTGTTTCTATTAAATTGGCAGTTAGATGTTCATCTTCAGAGTAAATAATGGTTTATTTTCTCGTGAAAGAATTTGACTTTTTCTTTCATTGAATCTATTTCACATATGTATGGACACAACTGCCGCTAATTCTTCAAAAATGCATTTTCTGTATTTTCTGCATATATATGTGCTTATATGACATTACTTTGCAGAGTCCCTTTCATTTCGGAGTTAGACTTGAGTTTTCAGTGTGTGCACTGTGATCTGTACCTACCTCTTATGCTGCTTTGGGCTTTGCATACTGTTGTTTCACATCATAGTAGCCCTAACTATTCCCTGACCATACTCCCTTTGAATATGGATATATGAATAGATATGCACATGCATGTGGCATATGTATGAACTTATGCAAATACAAGGACCCCACCAAGCTCTCCATTTACTATCCATGGTGAATGGACCTGGTAATCTCCTTCGTTAAGCTGTTAGGTACTCGAGGGAAGGTGAGTTCCCAGTGCTCTTCTGGAACTCATTACCCATTTCAATTACACTACTTAATGTGAGCAGAGGTCTACAATAGTCTCTTGAAGATACTAATTGCTGTACTTCACATGATATTCTCCTATGTCACCTGTCCCTTGATACGGCCTGGTGTCCTCCAGAACTCTAGTCACAGCTCTTGATGGCTCGGCTCAGGAGACTGTGGAGAGCAGACACTGGGAATTGTGGCGCAACTGTGAACTTTTCACAGGAGCACAGCGGGGCCGCCAGCCCACCCTGAGCCTCCCTTGGGCTCAGCCTCCAAGGTCCCACAGCCTCCTTGTGAGACCCCCATCTACTAGACTTTCCTCTGCTCCTTAGAGATCTTGACACAAACCAGAGACTTTTCATTTGAAATTCAGAGAAAATTTCCAGAAGCGCAGCACAATCCTGCTTTGTCTGCACCACAGAAGACAGGAGGTGAGGTCACAGCATCACCTGTGCTTATCTGTGCCTGGCCCCCAGGTGCCTGTCACCCTGAAGCCATTATCTGGGGGGTGGGGGGAAAGGGTTTAGGTTAGTCCGTCCTGTGTCAGTCAGGGAGGCAGAGTCTCTAAGGGAAGCAGAAGCCTCGGGTCGTAGAAAAGGGCTCCTGTGAGGCCACAGCAGACCTCTAGCGGTAGAGGCTGATCTGCACCGTGCCACACAGCCAGGAGGATCAGTTTCTAAAGTGTGAGACGATCTCTGGACAAGGACTAGGAAACTCCGGCATGTGCTAGACCCTGGTGACTGCCGTCATGTTCCAGTGTAGCCCTCACTGGTCACAGCCACTGGAACTGAATGAGCAGGTATGAAATATGCTTTTTATAATGCTTAGGATTTTAATTTGGAAATTAACCTGTGTATTAAGGTAACATAGAAAAATCACAGAAACGATTTCAATTGGCAAGATTTTTTAATAAAATAATGTAAAATGTGCTCCTAACATCGTATAAGGCAGAACTAACTGATCATCAATTTTTACTCATCCAAATTCCAAGAACAAAAAATGATGAATCTTTCCCTCATGTTGAACTGATGGGCCTTCATGACTCCTGAATTGCATCTCTATTAATAATACATAGACAATATGAAAGCCTTAGTTGGCTGACGTTGGTATGCAATTTTCTCTCTTCATGCTATAAAAACAAATATTACAGAGTTGGAATTTTTTCTAGGTACATAAATAATAGAGTATTTTCTCCTGGTATCGTTAATAAAGAATTTGCATCCATTTTCCATGTCAAATTGTCATTTCTATTTGTTTTTGTATTTGAATCAGGACCCTTTATCTGGGTTATGTGGCAAAAAATTCTACTTTTTAGAAATTTTGTTAATTTGTTAAGTTGCCTGCGATACAATCTTCTGGCTTCAGCCTCGCAGAATGCTGGAATTAAAAGCATGCCCACCCACGCCTGGTTCGGATTTTCTCTACAATTTATCTTTTAAAAAATCTTTTTTCCATTTTATTGATCTGCATAAGTGCAAAACATAAAATTTACATTGATCTTGAGTATTTTGGGCATACACGTATCGAGGCAAAGTTACAAATCCTTCCCTTCTTTCTTTTTGACCCTCCCCCTCACCCTCCCTCACCTCTAGCTTCCATAAATCCCCACGTTAAGTTCCATGAAATAATTGTGATCTGGGTATCTTATGATGCCTGTGGCCATTTTACCTTCATCTGCTATTTTTCATCTTTATCAAAATATATAATAAGTAATTTGATTTACTATCTCTAAAATACTGCGCAGATAAGTACGTCCTCCCTAAGGAGGGCGAATTTTCTTTCTCCTCTGATATCCCCCTGCTTTTTGAGAATCATGTCCTCACAAAGGACACATCTTCAGTAACTTATGTCATTTGTAGTTAACGGCAGAAAATGACCTGCGTGCTTTTATTGCTATCCTAACCTTTATGCACATTCAAAGAAACCCAACCCCGAAATGGTAAACTACTCAAAGACTCTGCATCTATTATACTTATAAATCTTCATGCATTAATGCTCAAACTATATCGGTAAGTGAACAATCTTTAAGTAAGGATGAGAATACACCAAATCAAACACAAATATTTTCCACACGATGTGCCTACACTTTTATGTGTTAATGACATGAGCATGAACTAAACTAATATAGCGTGATGGTAGCACCAGAGAAATTATGAGCTGAGTCATCTGGCCCAAAGTCAGACTCTTCAAACATGTTGGTGACTCAGAAACATCCCTGGAGTTAAGTTGTCCTGGAAAGGACAGAAAGAATAGCAGTGCCTAAAGCACAATGTTGAGGGGGTTAAGTACGACACTAACGTATGACACACTTGTGACCATGATCCATATGCTGTATGTATTCCACGTAAAAAAAACCATGGGAATCGTGAACAAAATAAAATATGTCTGAGGACGTAATAAGGATAAAAAAGACGTGTAAACCCCACTCTAAAATAATCACCTATTTCTTGCTTCACACAGTGTAGTTTTCTTGGTAGAAGTCTTTCACCTCCGTAAGTATGTTTTCTATTAGGCATTTAATTTTTGAGGATGAGATTGTTCTCAGCTCTTTCTCAATGAGTTTGATGTTAATGTAGAGGAATGATATTTATTGGCTGAATCTCTAAATTAGTTCTAAGAGTTCTGTGGTGGAGTTTTTGGGGTCTTCTATGTAGAAAACCATGTCACCTGCAAGTAGGGATAATTTAATTTCTTCCTTTCCGATACATATGCCATTTATCTCATTCTTTTGCCTAACTGCGCTAATTAGAGATTCAAGAACTATGTGGAATGGGGTCGTGAGAGCAACACCTCTCCTGGGTATCTTGTTAAAGAGGTAAAAGCAACATGTAACAGAGATGCACATGTATCCACACTTATCACAGTACAGCTGTCAATAGCTAAATTTTGGAAGATACCAAAATATCTATCAAATGACCCATGGATACAGAAAGTGTGATATATGTGCACAATGGCGTGCTACTCTTATATAAAGACAGACAGACTTGAGGCATGCTTAGATAAATAGATGCAACTTCCATCCTTCATGCTTAGTGAAGTGTGTCAGAAATGGAAAGTTAAGTATCACACGGTTTCTCTAATATGAGAAACACAGAGTACAGGCAATTTGTACAGGGAAATAGGTGAGAAGAGAGGGGTTGGGAGGGAGTAAGAGGAGGGCAGGAGGGCCAAAAATGGGGACAGGAAGGTACTGCAACGTTGATGCAATACACGTACATCTGAACAAAATTTTCAAGCGATATGTAATCATTGTGTATCATAAACACACACACACACACACACACACACACACACACACACACCAATAAAATGGGGAAAACAATAACCAAATTCTTGTTTTGTGCAGAACCTGCGTCATAAAGAGGTGAATATTGAGCAGAGAAAAGAACAAAATGGCTTCCAAGGAAGAAACTATTGGCATAGCTTTTCTTGTTCAGGCTGTCATTGGAATCCTGGGGAATGTCTGTTTCCTAAGTCAGCACTTATTCCTGTATTTCACTGGTTGCAAGACCAGATCCACAGATGAGATTATCGGGCACCTGACTGTGGCCAACTCCCTGGTCATTCTCTCCAGAGGAATCCCAGAGGTCATGGCAGCTTTTGGGCTGCAGGACTTCCTCAGTGATCTCGGGTGCAAGCTGGTGTTCTGTGCTCATAGGGTGGGCAGAGGTGTGTCCATGGGCAGCACCTGCCTCCTGAGTGTCTTCCAGGCCATCACCATCAGTGCCAGGAGCTCCAGGTGGGCGGAGCTGAAGGTGAAGGCTCCCAGGTACATAACCACCTCCACCATTTTGTGCTGGGTCCTTCCGTTGCTGTTGAATCTCAATGTTCTGCTAAGCTTAACTAGCAAACAGAGAATCAAAAACATCACAAAAAAAGTAGACTTAGGATACTGTTCTTCACAAGGGGACAAAAAAATCTTATACTCAGTCACGGTACCCCTGATCTCCATCACTGATCTTCTGTGTCTGGGGCTCATGCTGTGGTCCAGCGCGTCCATGGCTTCCATCCTGTTGAGACACAAGCAGCAAGTCCAATACATCCATAGCACCGGCCTCCGCACGAGCTCCCCGGAGACCAGAGCCACCCGCAGCATCCTCATCCTGCTAGGCATCTTTCTATGTTTCTATTTCCTTTCTGCCATCATCCAAATGTATTTGACCTTTTCTCAAAATCACAGCCCCTTGCTGCTCACTGTTGCTGCATTAACCAACGCGTGTTACCCAACTCTCTGCCCCTTTGTCCTCTTGACCCGTGGGCACAGTCTCTCCAGTGTCTGCCGTGGCTACTGTGGGTTGAACACTGCCACCTAATGCTAAAAAAATGTAAACACGTGTCCCCATGTATTTTTCAATGTTAAGTCAGTGACGCGTTCAAACTTTACCAAAGTCCTTTCAAAGGCAAAAAAATTCAGGTTCAAGTGTTCACCCTGAGTCTTTCTATCCCAAGTACATTAAATGAAGTCTCCGTGCAGCCTGTCTGCTCCCTGCAGCACCTCAGAAGTTCGCCCATAGTTCCCCAAGACCCTCCTCTGGTCCATACCCAGGCCTTTATAAACACTCACAGGAATAGGGTGTGCTCGTCTCCTTGTGAATGACACCCTAAGAATCAATAACATTCCTCTTTGTGTTCTCTGCCTCTCCACCTGGAAGCATCATATACACGCTTTATGGTAACTGAATCAACAGAGAGCCTTGAACATGAGCCAAACGAAGACACTGACTGTGATCCGTAAACCTTGGCAGTTATATTCTGGGACAGGCAGTGTCAAAGAGTCTTGGCACAGGTGCTCCCTGCTCCTAAATGGTTGGCTATGATTCTACTGCACAGCGTGTCCTGGTGTTCCTGCTGTCTGTCCTTCCCTACTCCCTACGTCCACTCTCCTACCACCGTCTTTAGGTGACGATATTCCAAGCTCTGTCCCTGCTCTGTGTGCCTGGGAGCCACCGGCCTCTTTGAGGTAGAATTTTCTGAAGTTTCTAACTTTTCTTCTAGGCTGTATGATAAAGGGAGATAAGTGTCACAGAGACCCCGGCAGGACAGACCTCTGGAGCCCCTGAAACGAGTGGGAGGCGGCAGGTCTGCGGGAGGAGACGAGGAACGTGTCCTCGGGGTCGGCAAGCCAGACTGCCAACTCTGACCCATTTTTTAATGTTATTGAGAATTAGTTTCATACTGAAAAGAGTTTCTATGTATCAAATTATTTACTTTTTCAATAATTTAATTGGACAACTCATATTTAATTGTGACAACTTATTAAGGTTAAATTTATATTCCTTGAGATTAGCCTTATTTTTAGCATAATGGAAATGTAAGCTGTGAACTGTGCCTCCCAGCGCAGTATTATCAGTGGCTGATGCATGCAGATCGTAAGTTTAATGTCACTCTGGGCAACTTAAAGTCCTAGGAGGTCCTACCTCAATTTTTTTTTTTACTTCAAGATCTAGGGATGTATTTAAGTTTGAAGACTTTTGAAATAATCTGAAATACCACCAGGGTGGCCTTGAACACACAGCATTTTTCCTGCCTCAGCATACATACTAAGTGCTAGGATTAGAGGTGTTCACCACCACACCCAGGTTGTGTGGTGCTGAGGAATTGAATACAGGGCCTTGTGCTTGCCAGGCAAGTGCTCTAACTACTGAGCAAGCCATAGCTCAACATTGTTATTTAGATTTGGAAACTTGATGTTCCCGTCACAAAGGCTTAAAGATTGCTTTTCTATTCTGTAACAAAATAAAGTTTCAGTGAAACAAATCCACATGACAAACATGGTGTGTGTGTGTGTGTGTGTGTGTGTGTGTGTGTGTGTGTGTGTGTGTGTGTGTGTGTTTGTCTGTGTGTTTGTCTGTGTCCATAGGTGCATATACTGGGAACTGAGCTCAGGGCCTTTGTACAGAACTACACCTCCAGCTCATTTTTATTTTGATTTTGACAGAAGGTCTTACCAAGTCACTAAGCGGCCTTAGCTGGGCTCAAACTTGCAATCCTCCTATTAGGAAAAGTAAATGGTTATGTAGGATGGAGTAGAAAGATGGGCCCTGTAAAATCAAATTGGAAAATGACATTAGCTAAAGGTTAATACAACAGCTGCCCAGTGGCTCCTCTGTTCTTCCTGTTCCCTGGTTAAATTTTTGGTGAGCAAAATTTTGCTCACCCACAACAAAAGAGGGAGGCACCTGCAGGTCACTGTCTCGTAACATCTCTGAATCAACTGGTACCCTAGAGGCTGCATAAGACACTGGCCTGGGGTGGCAGCGCTAACCCCAAGGCCTACCTAGAGAGGAAAAAAGTTAGAACCTTACCCAAGGAGACACACACTGTGGGGAATTTGGATATTCTCCTCTGAGCCCCCTTTCCTAAGTGGGAGATTCTGTTCTTTCTAATAAACTTTCACTGTACAACTTCTCTGACTCTGACCCATAATTCTCTCTCTGTTAAGGAGCCCTGCAAAGCAATAAGTATGCATAAGCCAAAGGGGTGACACTCGTGCCTCAGTTTCCCAGGGTGTTGAAATTACAAGCCTGGTGTCACTGGGCCCAGAAAAAAAATGAATTGTTTGTAAGATGAATACTAGAAAGTTGTCCTAGACTTGCTGCAGCATCTGGGATGGAGGGTGACAGAGAGTGCCCTGCCCTGAGATCTTCAATGGTGCTGCGTATGCCTTAATCGATTTGTAAATAGACCAAAGAGCTTCCTGTCCCCTACATAGAAGGATTCAAAGCAAGACTTGCCTGTGCATGATTTTCAAATGTTTATTCAGTCTGTGGTGCTTTAAGGAGTAAGGACAGATACCGTCACACCTGTAGCACATAGTGTCTGCCACGGAGGCATTCTCACTGAAGCCAGAGCTATGTCTTTCTCTGGGGTTTAAGGTTTCACAGATGCACTTGGCTATATTGACCAGCTTAGCCACAGAGACCTGTGTTGAGAATCTGACATCAGAAGATATCTGACAGGCCCAGGACTGGGACCCAACTCTGCTACAGGATCCTACCTTTACTTATCAACGCCAGAATCTCCTCTGGATCATTCTGCCTCGTCATACAGAGTCATATGGTTGGACACCAGCCTGGATCTTCACTGAGACCTCTCCTGACCCAACTAGCCTCTGTGGCAGCACAATATTCCACTGTATCCCAGAAGCCCTGGCTCAGGGGATCTTTCTACACCCACGCATGGACTTGGTGAAGTGCGATGAGGATGAGGCAAGTCAGGCTGTTCTGAAGTTGGGACGGGGGTTCCCTCATGGTGACTGCGTCTGGGCTTTACCCAAAAGTGGATAAATGTAGGTCAACTCGTAAATGGCAGATAAGCAGGAAGAGTGTCGTCCTTTCACACAGAAAGTCGAATGTGGGGTCAATGCTTGCATAATCCCGTCTAACTTCAAGCACCAGCCTCTGTGGGCTCAGAACAGAGCAACAATTTTCCATCATGGGTAGCAGCTGTGATCTCAGCCAACCAGGCACTGAGCAAATGACCTCCGCCCTAGAGCACCACGCCTACCTCCCAAAGCCCTGGAACATTTCAAAGAATTCTGAAGTGTCACATGGGGCCCAAAAGGAGGCGATGAGCCACAGCCCTACCTTTCCATCTCGGCTGATACTACAACTTCCATGGCCCAAAGAAATTCTTAGACCTTCTTTGCACTTCACAAGATTTGGCTCAGAAAGACGGGAAGTTATTAAAACAGCTCCTTCCTCAGAGCTCCAGGGTCTTGCGTTATTCCTGCCCAGATTTCAGGATGTCGCTTGCCCTCCACCTTCAAACAACGACTGGGTCTCATTCCGATACCTGCAATCTTTCCTTCATTTTTGTCACTCCCCACATTCTCTGAGCCATTCTATCAACAAGAACCAGTTAAAGGAGGGGCAGTTAATTACCATTTCATGCAACAAAGTGTGTTTAACGTTGGGATGCCACTGTGAGGTGACATGCTGCTGCCCTCGGGAGAGAGGCACATCTTTCCCAAAAACAATCAGGAATAGACTCACGAATACCTACACCAATTCCACCCCCGCCTTAGAGACTGTCAAAAAGATAAAAATCTTTTTTAGAGAGTCAGGATCTGTTCTGATAAGAGCTCTGAAGCAAGCTAACAGGTAACATTCAAGATTAATGTAACTATTATTGTACCAGGGAAGGCATGGGCTTAATTACACCTCAAAATTATATGTAGGTGGACACTGAGCTGCAAAGGACAAAACTGTTGTTTTCCCTGAGTATTGGTTAGGGGTCCATGAAAAATAGAATTAATATAAATTGTAACACCAATCCAAAAGCTACAGGGCAACTACTGCAAATCCGTGCCACAGATCACCATCCACAGGTGGTGGCAAAGCCAGAGCTCTCCTAGAAGAAGAAGCTATAGTAACCTTTCTTCTTTCTTCCTTATTTTTTCCCACATTTTATTGGTATGTATACGTGCAAAATTCAAGGTTTACAATGGAGTTGAGCATTTTGTGCACATACGTATCTTGTCAAGGTGACAAGGGCTTTCCCACTCTCCTTTTGTCCCTCCCCCTACCCACCCCTCCCTCCCTCCTCCCCCACCCTACTCCCCTCTTTCACTTTGTCTTTCGTCTTAATTAGCTTAAGCCGCCACTCTATTTGCTGGGCCACTCATATCCAGGGTGTATTTTTCCCTCATTGGCTAGCCCATAAGTCAATCACTCACAGCAAGAGCTCTGTCCTTTGTACTAACTGGGTGTTTCCTAGTTCATTCAAGTTGACATAATGTTTTAAACAGTCACGCTGAGAGAACTGAGCGGCGTACATCAGATCAGAATGTTCCATAAACTTGGAAAACACAGTTCTCCACTTAAAGATTGATCAGCTACCTGTACTGGCCCAAAAGTGATAACTTTCAAAATAAGATCATTGATACAGAGGCTTCTGAGTTGACAATACGCAATACATATAATGTATCTATTGAAAATATATGACAACAAAGAACTGCCAGGAAAGCTGGCAAGTGAGTAAGGCCCTGCTTGATGGCTTCTTGCAGAGTTATCCACAAAGCTGAGATACAGTTAAGAACTACCTAGCTAGAACAACTTAGCTTAGAGAGGGAGCAGAGTGCCAGGAACTAAAAGGGCAATGAGGGAAGCCTGAAAACTCTGAAGACATATCAGAGGTTGAACACAGTAAGTCCGGAAGCCATCCTAGCAGCCCCAGGAACGAGCCTGTGGCTTGTGCTAACTACAAACACACTGCAAGTTTCCCCGTGAAATGACCCTCCTGCAGCTCCACAAAACAGCTTGGGAGGAGCTGTTTTCAGCAGCTACCTTAGAAAGGGACTAGAGAGAACCTGTCTTGAAAATACTCAAGTCAGACTGTCTTGGGTAAAAGAAGTCACAGATGAACCACGCACTAGGAATTTTTAGAAAATTCTTAACCAGTACCAGGAGAGAACCGAGAAAAGAGATAGTTATAGGCAGAGGAGAAAGGCTCCCAACTCCTAAATGGTTCCAGTCGTAGTAATAGCAGGTCACAGGGGACTAAGTGTGCTGCTCTCAAGAACAGGAAGTCAGAACTGATGTGAGAGCTTTGATGACTGGAGTGGGAGTGAAGAAGACACCTAGGAAACTATGGGACTGTTTGGTCCTCCCCATCTGCAGACATGTATGGAAAAATGTCTCATCTAGGCCATTAAATTGAAGTTCCTCACTGGTAAAATCATGTGAAGACAAAGCAATAGAACACATGCACGAAGACCTTACTCCCCAAAAGCTAGTATCACGGGCCCTGAAATAGTGAAACTTGTAGGAAACAAAGTAAAACCCCAAACGGACCAAACAGTCAATCAGTAAAAACAACAAACACTTATACTAATGAAAGAAATGAGTGAGCTTGAAGAGGAATTTACTAAACAAGTGACAGTTTTAATGAAAACAAAGTGTACTGAGTTTGTAGAAGGCAAAAATTAAAAACTGACTGAAGTAAATAATGTGATGTGAGACACGAGGGAACATTTATTTTGGTAGAGAAGTTGAAAACATGAACAGAAATCTAGCTGAAATTCAAGATATGAGAAGCTTATTTGAAAGCAAGAAAAATCAGCTCTAACATTGTGAGGACATAATTTCAGATTTCAAAGACAAGGCTGCTGGAATTAGAAATGGATCCAAAAAAAAGAAGTCAGCTGACTAGCTGGATTCAATAACTGCTCGACGACTTAGAGAGAACCAGCCTCACAATTGTGGGTGAAAGAGAATGAGCAGAAGACAAAAAAAAATCTTTTTAAATGAAAAAAATTTATTCACTGAAATTACGGCAGGAAGTTTTCCATTTTTCCAGTCTCCAATCACCAAAATCAATGAAGTTATAATTAGCATCTCTAAAGAGGCCACTGAAGTGTTTGGGAGCCAAGTCTGGGGAGGGGACCCGGAAGTGCTGATTCTTGACAGGAAAAGCCATCAGCGCAGCACGAGCACCCCACTGCGAGCTCTCCTTCTCCGGGAAGTTCTACCACAAAAAAGGAGTCCTGCCTCAGCGCATTGTAAACCTCATCACGCTGTGGAGTCTACAGCAGGATGGGTAAAAGGAAAACAGTATATCCGATAAGGAATTTCCAAAGGGGCACAGCACAAGGAAAATTGTCAAGCCAAGATTACATTACTGGCTAATTTAGGAGTTCAGATAATATAAGAACATTTAGGAGCAAGTATTTTCTTCCTGTTGAAAACCAGTAAACAGAGGATGTGCAACTGAAACCGTAACTGTAGAGTGAGAGAAGGTGAAAGACCTGTGCAAATAAAAAGTCCTGGGATGGATGATACAGAATCCCATTTCCTCAGCTACTGATAAAATGAGCCAGCTCTCCTCACTCTGCTCAGGAGCACAGAAGGTGGCCACAGTCATCTACACTTGCTTGGAGCAGGTGGGCTGGTGAGAAGGAGTGCTGGGGTAGTGGGTGATGAACCCAGGGAGGTGACACAGGAGCCAGGGAATGAAGGGAAGGAGACCAGTCGGTGTGAGAGGACTGAAGAGATCAGGGGAAAAGTGTAGGGGTTATAGAACTGGATTGTGCATTGTGGACTTTGAGTAAGTAAAGACACCTGGTGGTCAGGGGCTCTTGTTTTTGAGAACGAAGAGTATAAAATTCATAGAAAATGAATTGAGATTACTGGAATGAGAATTAGTTTAAGGTGAGCGTGAAGGAGGATAAAATATGGAGAAAATCAGGATATGTGGGAGGCAAAATTGATTGATGCCTTTTGGTAGAAATATAGATCTTACAGCTTAGAGGTTCAGGGGGGCGAGAACAGAAGCAGAGTCCCATTTAAGAGAACTGGGAGTGCTGGCAAACGCGCAGAGAAAGTTAAAGGTCTTGGTACGGCAGCGGTGCACAGTAAGACCTCTGCTTATCAGAAAATTCAAGATGTTCCTTGGGGGTGTCTTGCACCTCCTGAAGAGTCATACAGTGGACATCACACTTTGGGGCTTTCTGAGACTAAACCCTGCTTATTGGACCAGACAGAAAAAAAGTAGGTGTGCACTCAGGCAGGTTCTGAATAGCGTCAGCGTTGTCCTGCCTGGTAATTACATCGGGGAGTTTCCAAATTGTTTCCATAGGCAACAGAGGATTAGTTTCCTTCGGTAGGATTGGAGAAGTCAACAAAACTAAAGGGAGGGGTGGGGAAGCCTCTGCTGCCCTCACTTTAACTTCAGGTACCCTTCTAGGTTGTCCATGGACCTGGTGCTGCATCTTAGCTAATCTGATTATGAGGGTTTGAGCTTGATTTTCGGCAACCTCAGTCTTCTGGCTAAAGGAGAGAAGATTTTTCTCTAGAACATGTTTTGACACTCTCACAGAGTTTCTGTGTGTCTGGAGTCAAAAGTCAGAATTTCCGAGTTCATTGTTCTCCTTCACTAGTTTGTCCCATGATGCTAAGAGTAGCAAGACACCATCCACATTTTCCACTTTTCCAGAAGTTCTCATATATATACAAAATCACCGAATTCATCACATCTTGCAAATGAGGAATTGAGGTAATCAAAAGGATCCAGTACTTGTATGATTTCAAAGAGTTCATGCCATGGGCTATCGTTTCTGCTTACATTATTAGAAGGAACAGCCACGGCAACTTTAAATCTCATAGAACTAGGTAACCTACCGCAGAACTTACAAGATACCTTAGAGAAGACCATTGCTATAATTCTGTCTCTTGAGAACAACCTCATCCTTGGTACCAAAATTTGTATTAGTTTTGGTTCTTACAAAAGGCACAATTTACAGAAATTATAACAAGAGGATTTATTTGGAAGGTTTACAAGTCTAAGGACAAAAATAGCCCAAGATGGTGGCTATCTGCATGTGCGAGAGTTGGAGGGTCCAATGGCTGCTCAGCCATGAGGTAGAATACCAGGCTGGGACTGTAAGACAGCAGAGTACAGTCTGCTGTGGATCCCAGTTGCTCGAAGAACAATGGCAAAGACTGGAAACTGAAGACTGGTGAATAATGATTGGCGATGGATAGACAGGCACAAGTCGAGATTGGAGCGAGTCTGTGATGAAAATCTCTGGCATGTAGCAAGATGGCATCTATAGACAATGGCAAAGGCCAGAGCTTTCCCAGAGGACGAGGCCTTAACAACCTTTCTTCCTCCTTTCTTTTGTATAGTTTGAAATCCCAGTTGGGTCTCCCACATCCAGACGAGTGTTCTTCCATCATTCACTGGCCCATAAATTATTCACACTCTAGTACAGATGCTTCCTGTTTAATCCAGGCGGGTTCTTTTTGCCTCAAGTTGACATGATCTCTTCAAGGGTCAGAGAGTCTGTCCCAACACACAGTTTGGCCCATGTTCTCCCATTATCTCAGGTGGATCTAATTCTCTCTCTCCTCTGCGCATATTGGTCAGCCAGGAGAGGTTAGGGGCAGTTTCTAAGCAGAACTAGGATGAGCGAGAGGAGCTTTGGATTGAGCAGCACGTCAGGACAGGCACAGGAGGAAACAGAGAGCAGAGAGATCCTGAAACAGAAGTGAGGACTTGGAGGGGTCTCCGTGGGACCCTCCTCCTTACACCATTCTTTTCACAGATACCTTTTATTCCTAATACACACCTTGACATGTTCCCTATCACCTTTACTAAATAAATTTGTCTAACTTTGAAAGTTCTGTGCATTTAAAACACAGCTGTGGGTCTTTTTTTACCTTATTTCATTATATTCTGTAGTGCAGATTGAACCGAAAGACTTTGCCCTGAGTTATAACCTCAGTATTCTGTCCTTTTTATTTGGAGACAGGAATTCCATATATTTGTAAATTTGGGGGCTCGCGCTGGTGATCTCAACTGAGACCTGGCTCCCAGGGTGTGTTTAAATGATATCACTTCAGTAATGGGTATCAATAGCCATACACAGAGGGAAACAATAAGGTAGATACCTTTAAATGATTTTTGAAAAACTTTATTTAACAAAAAGTCAAGAAACAGAATGTATATAGCTATAGTATAATAATGTCAATATCCAGTGATACAAAGAAATTAATCACCTGCAGAGAATCAAATAAAAAATGACAGTATGGAGAAGTACTAATGCCATGTGGTAATGTCTAACCTGTCAATCGCAGGAACAGAGAGGACAGAATTGCACCGACAGCTCAAGGTGACAGCTGAGCAAATTGTAAACAATTCCCAAACTGGGTGTGAGAAAACCAGGGGCAGCACTGACTGAAGAACACACACCCAGGAGGTGCAAGGCCACCCCTGTCCCAGACACCTACTCAAATACTCCCACATGACCTAACTGACCAGATGAGGACTTTCATAGGAGTGTACATGCAGAGCACACAGCAAATGCTCACCATGCTGCTTGAAAATGGTACATTAATGACACAGAAAGTCCTCAGTGTGAGGCCATGGCACCCTCTGCTTGGGGTCCCCTGGCCCCGTGGGTCTGATGAATGTCTTCGCAGAAAGAGACCCCAACACTCCATCGACCGTCCCCAGATTCATTGGCTCCCTGAGCTGGGCTAGTCACACTTGGCACACGCGCCTTCCTCTCGATAAGCAGACAGCAATGTCACGAGGCAGGAATTGTCCAAGAATTCCATGCTTTCTAGCAGATCCAAAAAGTCTGGCCAGATCAGTGGGTCGAGGTTGGACGGGTCTGGAGGCCAAACTAAAGCTGGAAATGGGTCTTGGGCCTTGTCTGTGACCGGGTTCACATCTGAGGATGGGGGTGGATGTGAGTCTGGCACGGTGGAGGCTCGGACACGCTCACGACTGTTAAACAGGAAGTCTCCCGAAGCCTGATCCATGTTGGAGAAGGTGGGTTCTGCCCCCGGGAAGGCAGCAGTAGAGCCGGACGCAGGAAAGCCCACAGCTGTGGCTCCAAGGAGCCCTGGTGCCGCACTAGCAGAAGCTAGGACAGATCCAGGAACGCTGGCCGTGTTGGAAGCAGAGCTGTGCACACGGCCTTTCGATTTAGGTAGGCGCTGCCCACGTTGCTGCCGATTTATCTTCCCCCTGCGGTTCTTAAACCAAGCCTGGTGGGACAAAGAGAAAAGGGAGGGAGTGTTAAAAAGAGGGGCCAGGACACAGGACACCTCCTTAAGACCTGGTGTGACCCTGATCCTTGGGAAAAGAGGGACTCGTGGAAAGCGCAATCTGGGAGATTCTGATGTCGAGGGTCTGAGCTAAAGGGACAAGGCCTGGGGCCAGGGAGCACAGAGCACTTCACGGTGACTCCTGGGAAGGGTCTCTGTTTGTGGCCCTTAGCATCACGACTGGGAAAACCCTTGCGTCCGGAGGCGGCTGGGTTTGTGCAGCATTTGGCTAACGGGGTTTCGGGGTCATCTCTGCATCTAAACCTTCCCACCCGTGTTCCTGGCTGAACTACAACGTGCTTCTCTGCCATGTAGGAATATTAAGGGGACATAAGCTTCCCAGGCCACACTCAGGACAGTGGGGAGGTCGGGGACGGCCGTGGGGATGAGGGGAAAGGGCTCAGACCTTCACTTGGTCCTCTTTCAGGTTGAGCCTCGCGGCCAGGGTCGCACGCTCTGCTCCCGTGATAAACTTGCAGTTCTGGAACTGAGTCTCCAGTTGTTCCTTCTGCTCCTTTGTGAATACAGTACGCTTCTTCTTTGCCGCACTTGGGGGCTCTCTGAGAAGATCTGTGGACTGCGAGGCTTCTGGGCGCTCTAAGTGGCCAGGCAACACGGACCGAACTGAAGGGCGTACCGGCCAAAAAGATGATGGAGCACCTAGGAGAAAGGGTGAAGTCACATGAAACCCGCTGACAGTCACCATGCCGACCCTATTGCTCTGCTGCTAGGCCCAGGGGCACAGGGAACTCAGGGCATCCAATATGGCATGTGGACCTGAGCCCTCAGCTGAGATCCTGATTCTCCACCTTCCAGTCAAAATAACCCTGGAGATCCCACACACAAGCCCATCCATGAAATCAAACCCCTGAGTGCTCTGAACCCAACTCACCCAGCAAGCTGCCCGATCCCTCCATCCTGGCTCCTGCTCTCTCCTGCCTCTGAGACTCCACTCACAGGACCTTATATACACCCTCCAGGCTCCGCCCCTCTGCACAGCACCCTGTAGGAACCAGCCCCTTCCTCACCTAACTTGCTGAGACACACCCTTTTCTGCCCACCCTAAGTCACTTGACCTTTTGCCTCAATTGGTTAATCCCTGTATTGCTAACAGCTGTTGCAGATCTAACGACCTTGTAGGAGGTAGCCATGGAGCATCAGGCCAGAGAAGATGGCTTACCACCTGTGGGTCACCTCACAGCCTGAACACGCAGGTAGCCAGGCCCTGGGCTCACTCACCCTAAGTCCTTCTCAGGGATGGGAGCCCTTTCTCTGAAGCAGCAGGGATGAATTCGTCTCTTCCCTGTCCCACGCTGTTCATCGTCAAGCAACCCCCACTCTGCCTGGAAGATCCCCAGTGTCCTCCCAGATTCTTCAAGGCCGATGTGGTCCAGACCATCAACCTTCAACTTTGCACGAAGTTCCCAGTTATCGGGAGGGCTCGGTACTCAATGGTTCGAGATAGCATCTGTGTGCACATGTGTGTACGCACTCATTTTCCTATAAAACATGTTAACATGTAAAAATACACTGCTAAAGAAGTAGGAGAGCACTTGTAAATAGCATATGTGTTGGAAGTCTTTGTGACCATTGGAGAGATCGCATCACTTTGAGGCCATTAGGGACTACTGTGGTTTGGCTCTGGAATGTTCCCCAAAAGTCTCATGTATTTTAATGTTATGGATTGTCTATGGAACCATGTGCTGTTGGTGACTTGGGGTCTAGTCTGGAGGGGTGGATTACAGGCATGTAAGTTAGGATTAACGCCGTGTAAGTTAGGATTAAAGGCGTGTCGTGGCCACACCTTCCACACCTGGATCCAGGAGGGGCTGATCACTGGGCGGAGACCTGGAACGATACCTAAGCCGCTTCCTGCCTGCCTTGCAGGGAGGAAGACTAGGACAGGGACTAGGACTGGTCTCAACTAGCCTCACTTGCCTTCCTGGGTGTGATGTTGTGAGAAGCTGCCTCCACCTCTGCCTCTGCCATGTACGTCCACGGCTGCCGGCTGCCCCTGGATGGACTGTGACCTTCTGAAACCGTGAACTAAAATAAACCTTTCCTTTCCTAAATGTGTGGGTGTCAGGTATTTAGTCGCAGCAACAAAAAGTAACTAAGACAGGAACTATGCCTGGATTAGGGTGTAGGAAGCACAAGTAGATTTCACAATTACCAATCAGCCTGGATTAAAGTGTGAGGGATTTGTGGGCCTGAAATGAGGCAAGAAGAGCCACTGGATGTGAATGGCCCAGCAGGAAAATTGAACTGTATAAGAGAAAGACAGAAGGGAAAGAGGGAAGGAAGGAAGGAAGGAAGGAAGGAAGGAAGGAAGGAAGGAAGAAAGAAAGAAAGAAAGAAAGAAAGAAAGAAAGAAAGAAAGAATTTTCACAGCTCTGTCCTCTGGGGAGAGACGGGATTTGATGGGATTTGGCCTCCTGTTTGTGATGTCATCAGGAGCTGCCTCCACCTCGGCGTCTGCCATGGATTTCCTTGCTGCTGGCCGCCCCTGAGTGGACTGTGACCTTCTGATACTATGAGCTGAGTAAAGCTTTCCTCCCCTACTTCTGTGGATGTTGGGGAGTGAGCCATAGCAAACAAAAAGCAACTAAGACAGTCTTGTTCTCAAACCTAAAGAAGAGTTTTTACAAGTCAGTTCTTCAAAAGCTGCTAATATTATATTATTTTGTTTTGTTTTGTAGTAGTGTGGCTTGAACCAAGAGTCATTGCCACAAGATACATACGAGAGTATGGCTCCTTCATTTTGAAACAGGGGCTCACCTAAGCAGATTGTGTTCCCAAGTTGAGCTTGAATTTGATATCCGCCCTCCGCAGCTTCCCTAAGTGCCTATGTCACATGGTCTGACACCCCTTTTTCAAATTTTTATAGGTCATCAATGAACAGTAGTGATGATCTCGAAAGTTTGGGGCAAAAATAGATCATATAAAATTCTACCCCCTGCCCCCAGTTTTGATTTAGTAAAAAGACAAATGTAGACGAAATGATAATTTCAGTGAAGTACCATCCAAATATTTCATACTAAGATAAAGAAAGACACTCCAAGAGAGAAATCCTCCTGCCCATGTGAGAATGTATATTTGTTTATATAGATATGTAAAAATTACACCAAGGGCCCAGGTCAACTGAGGAGCACTTTTTACAGGCTCTCAACTCAGGGCGTCAGGGAGATAATGGCAGAACCAGCTGAGGCACCAGTCTCCTGTGTGAGGTCCCTCCACTTCTGCCCCCACTCTCCGTCCCTTGGGGGTGTCGTGTGTGTCTTTGGAAGAACAGCTTCCCCACATACTCTATGAAGATTCAGCGATATCCTGAGCTTGGATTGGCCTTCTCTGCAGAGGCAACTCCACGTTTAGGACTAGATGTTCAGGCAGACATAAACGGGTACTCAAAGATGCCTAAGGATTGGAGGATATTGAGGAAGTAGGGAGAGAAACAGCAAATGGCCACATGTCTGGGTCAGAGTGCCCTGGAGGCCAGTGTGTGCCTGGAACTAGGGCTCTAGCTGCAGCCGGGCCTCAGGTCATCTGGGTCTGGGGCTAGGAGTGTGTCTGAGCATAGAACTGGGTTGTGATGCCATGGGACAAGGGCTGATGCTATGGTTGGGCCCGGGTGTGGAGGTTTTTGTGGGAAAGTTCTGTATAGGAAGTTGGATATTTACATTTAGCTTAAGTTTGTGTCCTACCGGGAACTGGATTTATGCGTTTGGTGCCAGTGTTTGGGATAATCATGATACTGGGTCTGGAGAATTCACATCTCCTTCTTAAAAATGCAGAAATAACATGACAAAATTTTCCTTCTGAGACAGTATATCACTAGGTATTCCAGTCTGCCCTTGAACTCACTAATATATAACAAGCTGGCCCAGAAAATGGGACCCTCATGCATCTGCTTTTAGAGAGATGGTATTACATCAGCCACAACACTGAGCTTGGATGGATCTTTTGGGGTGTGGGGATGGAGAGTGTTTGAGTTTTTCTGATGTCCTAGATACTAGTCCTCTGTCTAAGAAGTCGGGGCCATGGGCAGGGATTATCCAATCTTAGAGCTTTCTGTATTGGTTCTTTTGCTATCCAGTTGAATTTGATACCAACCCATTGCCTGATGGTTGGTCCAGTTGTCTCTAAGACGTGGGTTCTGTTGAAAATGTCTTTGGATACGCTGATTCAGACCACTGAAGGGTTTAAGAAATGCCAAAGAAATTCTATTTCACCAAGCTACTACTCTACTGGGTGTTTCCCAAAAGAAAGAAAGACATCTTTTTTTAAAAAAATATTGAACTAATTATGAGGGCTTGAGCTTGATTTTTCAGCAACCTCAGCCCTATGGCTAAAGGAGAGAAGATTTTTCTCCAGAACACACTTAGAGGCTCTCATGGAATCGATGCGTGTCTGGAGTTGAAAGTCAGAATCCCTCTGCTCATTGTTCTCCTTCACTAGTTTGTCCAAAGACGCTAAGAGTAGCTGTCCAGCATTTCTACTTTTCAAGAAGTTCTCAAATATATATAGAATTACCCGATTCATCACTCCTCACAAGTGGGGAGTAGGATTGTTTAATATGAGACTTAAAACGAAAAACAAAGTGAAACAGGGGCATCGGGTAGGGGAGGAGGGAGGGAGGGAAGGGAAGGCGGAGGGACAAAAGGAGAGTGGGAAAGTCCTTGTCACCTTCACAAGATACATATGAGCATAAAAGGCGCAACTCCATTGTAAACCTTAAATTTTTCACGTATACATATCAATAAAATGGGGGGAAGGAAGAAAATTCCATTTGACTGAGATATACCTCTCCTGGGTTTATTTTCAAGAGTTAAAGCTATCACATTATACTGTCACATGCAAATCCATGGTTATAGTGGCACAATTCATAATAGCTAAGTGTTGGAAACAACCTAGATGTCAGTTGGTAAATGAGGATTTAAAAAGTTGTATGTATGCACAGTAGCATACTCTCATTGGAAAATAATAAAATTACATGACTTGTAGGAAAATGGTTGGAGCATGACACCTTACGCTTAAATGAAATAAAAAAATAAATATTGCATGGCTTCTCTTGTATGATAAATCCAAAATTTTAACAATCGTGGGGTAAAATAAAAGAGAAATGAAAAGAAACACAGTCAGGTTTTTTGGAGACTCAGAAAAGAATTATAAAAAGGGGAGAGAAAGTGTAGAGGAGGGAGCTGTAAAAGATTCAAAATGACAAACAGGTTATGTGATTGTGTGTGTGTGTGTGTGTGTTTGTGTGTGTAGATAGATAGATACCGATTTCTCTAATGTAAATATGGAACACAAACATACTAATAAAACTGGTGAAATTTACGCTACGACACTATAATATTTTATTTGTTACCTTTTATTTCCTATCATTTTGTACCAATTTATAGGACATGGTGAGAAAATTTGATCACGTTCTCAGTTCATCAAGATTAAATCAGGGTTATTAGGTATTCCTTCTCTTTAAACTCTTAAAGAAATTTCTGTTTGGTAATTGTTGTGCCTTCATAAGGTACAGTGAAATATTTTCATATGTACAAGGATCAGATGATGGACATCAATATCTCTGTCTCCTTATCAATATGCTGTGTTTGGAAGTAGCTTTTCCCTATAGATATCATAACATATATAATAGAACATTGCTAACTACAGGAACTCCACTGTTTTGTAGAACACTAGCATTTATTATTTTCTTCTTACAGTGGTGCACCAGTCCCAACTCCCTTCTGTCTCCATTTCTCTAGACTTATTAAACTCTAGGAATCACTGGTTTACACTTTTACTTTTATTTTGACATCTGCTTATGAGATGAAAAATGTACTGTTTGTCTCTCTGCGTCTCACATACCACTTTAATCAACATCCTCCAGTTTCATTCATTCGTGCAAAATTAAATAAACATGAATATATTTAGCTTATATTTTCTATTTTCATGCTATTATGATTGAATGTAGGGCCTTGGTACTAAGCTCCACTCTCAACCCGTTTGAAAATCCTTAATGTTGAGGCATGTTCTGGCTAAGTCGTGCAGTTGCCCTGTTTGGGCTCAAGCTTAAGATTTTAGCCTCCCAGAGCTGACCACGTGCCTGCAACACCACACCTGACTTATCTCACATTTTCCTTATCAATTTATCCCCTGATGAACATCTAGGTTGATTTTATATTTTAGCCATTGTAAACAGTGCTGGAATACGCTGCACTTATCAGTATGCTACGCTGATTTCACTTCCTGTAGAGACATGCCTCGATCAGGAAGCCAGTTCATAGGGCAGACATAATGTTAGTATTTTGAGGAAGCTCCCTAGTGTTTTCCATAAATGATTCTGCTAAATTATATTCCTAATAACAATGTATGAGAATTCTCTCTCCCTCCCCCCCCCTCTCTCTCTCTCTCTCCAGAAGTTAACTCAAAATGGGCCAGAAGATCAGAAACAATGATTTCATGAGGAAAAAAAAGAATAGAGGAAACTATTCAAGACATCTGTATGGGCAAAAATTTTATAAAGCCCCCAGAACACAAACAAAAGTAAAAATAGACAAGTGGGATTATATCAAATAGAGAAGAGTTTGCAGAGCAAAGGAAACAATCAGTGGAATAAACAGCCAACTTACAGAACAAAATCTTTTTTAAAGAAGTTCATATGACTGAGGATTAATATCTACAATGTATAAAACACTGAAAGTAGCAAGCAGAAAGCCAAATAAAACGAAACAAAAACTGGTAAAACCTGTGCATACACAGTTCTCAAAAACTGAATTCAAAGAGCGAATAAATTTGTGCCCATCTATTTGATACAACCTTAATGTAAATGAAAATCACCACCAGAGTGAGATACGATCCCATCTAAGTCTGAATGGCTATGAAAAAGACCAAAATTCACAAATTCTTGCAAGAATGCTGAGAAAAGAGAACATTATTATATGAAAAACTATATGACATTTTTATTTAAAATACATTCCCCGCAATTCATCAGTAGAAGAGAACTTTACCTTTTTCTTAAAAGCTGTTTCCTCAGTGATAAAACTGAGACATTCAACAACAGACCCTGGATGTTGTCAGTAAAAAGCTCACTATGTGTATCAGTCTCTGCTGACCTCAGGTCCCTGGGGCTGGTGGTGATGGCTGGGAAGATACTCAAGGAGCAGATGGTACCCGTGGGCACACCCTGCCAGTCCTGTCAGTGTTAGCACAGAACACAAGTTTGCTCCCAAGATCTCTGAGGGAATATCTCAAACCGTTACCTCAACCACTCCTTTAGAGAGGACGACGGAGCAATTGACTGCACTCAGGTGTCTAAGAATCATGTCTGTGGACCTTGACCTGCAACCAGTGAAATGGAGGAATGATGGAAAAGAAGACAGAAGCTGCCCAAGGGTCCAGCCGCAGTCTGCCCCAAGTAGACGCGTCCGATTGCCAAGTCCACTCTGCCAGCTCCCATTCCAGATATTGTCTTCAGAGCCAGAGGGTCCTGCCTGGGCAGAGAAAGCATGAGAGACATTTGTAGTGTCAACCAAAGTCCAGCATTCTTCACTCACATCGGATGTCCTGGAAATGGTGAACACTGCTCTTTGGTTAAGATCCTTTCAGGAATTCAGTGTATACTTCGTTAATAGCACTTCCAGTGGGGACTCTTGAGGGTCACACACGTGGTAAGTGTTTCTCACAAACCTAGGAGGCAGGTAACCTTTGGAAGAATGGGGGGGGTTGAAACAACCTGGATATTTTTGCAAAGACAGTGCATTTAATGATTATGCTATACTTAAAAAGCTAAGCAGCTGCAAGCCTTGAAATACACCACACACACACACACACACACACACACACACACACACACACACACACACGCACACACACAAAACCCATAGAGTTCTATTAGAATATCATGCTCTTGTGGCAGAGGCTGGATATAAAGCCCTGCAGGACACAAGACCTCCGACGTCATACCTTGGCATCACCCGGAGGGTGCTGGTTTCACAGGCATGCAGGATGCGAGAGTTCCAGGATCAGGGAGGCTTCCACCAAACTTCAGAAGAAGGCCCTGGAGACCAGGCAGTGTGTCCAAGAGGAATCTGCCAAGAGGGAAGTTAAAAATTTGGGGTGCCTTATTATTGAGGGGAGGTAAAAGATTAATCCAGAAAGGACTGAGGAAATGATGATTGACTCCAGACCAAAGACAAAAGGGAACTCCAAAAGGCCCTAGGATTGGTGGGTTATTGTAGACTAGGTTTGATTCCTACATTCATGAAACTGAAGCCCCTTATCTTTAGCTGTTAGGACGGCACACCTTCTCCAATGGACACTGGGAGAGGTAAACATGCTGATGTGTATACAAGTTTGAATGTGGGGATCTCCGATATTTGGAAATGCCAGCAACACAGATCAGCTGCAGAGGGATGCCACAGGCTGTGAGCAGCGCCCGCCAAAAAAGAAAAGCTGTGGAGTTTTCAGGAAGAGACATTGCCACAGAGGCAGTGCCACCAAAGACCTTCAGAGCTCACATCTCTCCATATTTTATCCCAGGTGCTGGACACAGATACAGGACTTAACAAAGTTGCAGGATTTAGCAGGTGCCCAGCTGGTTTTAGAAGATCTTTTGATACAATTCCTTTCTATCCTTTTTCTCCCTTTTGGAATGTCAATGTTTACCCTGTGCCATTGTATGTCAGAAGTGATTAACTTTTTTCTGATTTTCGCAGGACCTCACAACTAAGAGCTTGGACGTGAAACTGTTAGACTGTGTTGGAACTGTTAGACTTTGGCAACTCTTAGGAAAGGACTAAACTGATAAAAGCACTTGCTTAGCAAGCCCAAGGTCCTGAGTCCAACTGCCCTGTACCACATAAGCTGGGCATGGTGGCACATGCCTGTAACTCCAGCTGGGAGGCTGAGGCAGGAGGATTGCCATGTGTCCAAGGCTAGCCTGGGCTACACAGTGAGTCCAAGACCAGCCTGAATGCAGAGCAAGACCCTGCTTTGGGGGGGAAAGTGGACATAATTCTTTTAAAGGCCAGGGCTGGAATATTTTAATTATGGTTTGGGATGCCCTCCAAAAGCGTCATATATTTGAATGCTGTGGAGTGCCTACGGAATCATATACTATTAAGAAAAGGAGTCTCATCAGAAGGGGAAGAGTATTTTGGCTTAATCTGACAGTGGGTTACTGGGACATGACCTAAAAGGCTCCAGGTCAGCTCTGCCCTTCCTCCTTCACTTGGCTTCCTATCTGCCATGCTATGAACAGATATTCCTCTGGCTGGGCCTCTGCCACGTTCTTCCTCTGTTACTAGCCACCCAGGGATGGACTGAAACCTTCTAAAACTGTGAACTAAATCTTTCCTCCCTTAAGTTGTGGATGTTGGATTCTTTCCCCAGCAAGGAATAATTAAGACATGTTGGTTCATATGCATGAAGTTAGTGGGGTCAGCTGGGGTCGCTTATTTCTCTTCTAGAGTTATCCTTACTGTCTCCAAACGTCAACATCTCAGGCTTTTCCCGGCTCCGTGAGAAGCTAGATCTCCCCAGCAGAGTCGGACATCTACAAACTAAGGTGTGACACACCTCCCCCTCCACCTTGGGTACTCCCCTCTAGGACCATGCAAATCCTGGACCGACCCCCAAATTTTGGTAAATGGCTCCAAGGGATTCACCTGTTCAAACAAGGAATGGACATGAAGGTGGAGAGTACAAACCTACGAGGCTTTACTGTTACCCCACGCAAGGAAGGTGTGCTCCTCGCCATACAAGCAGGGCAGCACACAAAATATGGCAGGTGGCGATTTTTATTGCCAGCCTACACGTTCCTCCCTCTGCCCTTTTTTGCTGGCAGAGTATACAATCTTCGGATAAGATCTAAGGGACCAGACAAGGTCAGATAGCTTTCTGTGAGGTAGCTTTTGTTTCTCCATTCCCTCCTCTTTGCCCCTTATCACATGTCCAGGGGAAAATGGGCAAAACTGAGAGGTCACCAACATCATATGAAAACGTGCTACTGCGTTCAGTAGCACTTAAACAGGGTTTTTATAAATGAGCTAAAAAAGGAAGACCAACAGTCAATATGGTCGTTAAGACTCTGCCCCTAAAGTTCCCCACCTCCAAATTCTCTCCTCCTACTTTCTCGTTAACTACCTAACATCTGACTACTGACGACTCCAGGCAATTGCCTTCTACAGCTATTGTGGTTTGGACCTGGAACGTCCCCCAAAAGTTTCATGTATTTTAATGTTATGGATTGTCTATGGAATCACGTGATGTTGGCAGATTGGGATCTAGTCTGTAGGGGTGGGTTACAGTTAAGTTAGGATTAAAGGCGTGTGAGTTAGGATTAACGGTGTGTAGTGGCCACACCTTCCACACCTGGATGCAGGAGGGGCTAATCACTGGGCGGAGACCTGGAAGGATACATAAGCTGCATCCTGCCTTCCTTGATGACCAGGACTGGGACTTGGACTGATCTCCGCTAGTTTCAAATTGCCCACCTGTTTGTGATGTCGTGAGAAGCTGCCCCCACCTTTGCCTCTGCCATGTACTTACAGTGCTGCCGGCCACCCCAGAGTGGATTGTGAGCTTCTGAAACTCTGGGCTAAAATAAACCTTTCCTCCCCTAAATTTGTGGATGCCGGGTATTGAGTCACAGCAACAGAAAAGTAACTAAGACAACAGCCTATCCCATACCCCAGCCCATTGCTACTGGTATAAATTTTCCATCTCTGGAGAATTCTCATCTCTAACTGCCAATGTCTACTATCTTTGGTCACATTTTGATGACAGAAAGTTGACTCAACAAAGATGTTCTCATTACATTGCATCAGGAATCTTGTGATTTTAATTAGTATCTTGGTTGTTTTGGAAGCAGGAAATACAGAGACAAGTCATAAGGGAAACTCGTACAGGAATCTGAGACCCATTTGGTACGCATTTTATGCCTGGATATAGGTGGATCTGCTGCAGGATATGTTCACCACCGTCTTGAGGTCCTTTCCCTCATTTTTCAACTGTCACACTGGGAAGTGAATACAATTGCAAGGGAACATTTATCCGCCTTTCCTTTCATAAGTATTTTTGGACAGGCTTTATATTTAAGAATTATTTATGTGCTTGAATAACCTTATTTAAAACATGTACACATAGACATAGGGGATGAAGATGTAGCTCATTAGTAGAATACTTGCTTAGCATGTCCAAATCCCTGATTTTGATCTCTAGAACTGCAAAGCAACAGCCACAAAAGCAAACATATACTGAGTCTCGTTTAGAGTATGACCAAACAATCTACTTATTTGTTAAGGACAAAGGATTCATGATGCATGAAAATCCATTTTAGAATTGTTTGAAAGTGTGGAACAGGTCTCAAGAATGATTTCAGAAGTCTCGAGGCCACCCAAGGAGATGCTGCCTTGTTTGACCCACGAGGTTCCACCAGCCCAGCAGCCAGCTCAAAGGTTTTAACTCTTCTGGTAATTTATTATCAAGAAGTAAGAAAACGAGAGACCCTCCCACAGCTGGCAGACCTGCTCTGTCAGGGTTCCCGTTGGCACAATGGCCGCCTTGCGCTCTGCTTGACTCCTGCAGTGTCGTGGTGAACTTGGACTCCCCAGGAAGCTCAGGGTAAATCTGGGTTGTCTGCCAGTGACTCGGTTGAGCAATCAGATCTCACCCAGGACTTCAAGGCACTTGGCATGTGTAGATTTTAGTTTTTCCGTATCTAGCACTGTTTGAAAGCAGTTGCAATAATGTTACGCTTTGGATAGGAAATGTTCCCTAGATGCTTCACATGTTTGGAAGGTGATTCAGTCATGTGGGTGAATCCTTTGGTTCCCTGGGATGCTAAGGCATGAGGCCTGGTCAGAAAGTGCAGATCCCTGGGATATAACTCCCTCAATAGCTCAGCCCTTCACTCTCCGGTTTCCTGGCTTGCCGTGCTGTGAACAGCTTTTCTTCAGACAGGCCTCTGTCATGCCCTTCTGACACTGCAGGCCACACATGAATGGGATAAGACCTCCTGCAATTACGAGTTAAACCTTCCCTCTCTTAATTTGTATCAGGTACCGGGTCCCCTCAACAGGAAAGTGACGAAAATAGATGGAGATTCTGTGAGCAAATTCATGTTTTCTTACATCCTGCTATCGTAGAAGTTGCACTTTTGGGGGGAACAGCAAATGACAATAGGAGACCTGAGGGATGAGTCTCAGATGCCCCTACTCTTCAACTGTTGATACTATGCCTGAGACTGACTCCCCATTTCTGTGCTTTCTGTGTGGCTTTGGCAAGTCTCTTTTCCACATATGAGTTCTTATTGAGACTCCTGACACCACACGCTGCTTGCAACTGCCTGGCAGATTGAAATACAGAATGGTCACCTCTTCTCAGATGTGGGACTGGGGGTTTTTTGTGATGGACCCCACTACCTCTCGTATATGGGAGGGAGGAGCAGACCCTGTGACCCTGTGACCCTGTGGTCATGTGACATCACCTCCCCCAGGTGTCCTTTTCCTACATTTTTTCTTAAGGAGAAAACATAGGGTAAAGAACTGAGAATATTGAGGAATTTTTTTTAATCAAATACTAATTTCCAAAAGAGAATAGCAAAGGAATCAGGAAATACTCAGTCTGATACAGGAGGGATGGGCAGTGAAGCTCAGATATGCCAATTATTTCTCTGGTTCCCTGATAAGTTTTTTTTTTAAATCCAAAAGCCTTATCTTTTATTATCTTTAAATCATTGAGCTGTATCATCATTTCAGCAAAGGGTATTACTTAAGATATTTTCTAACGGATCATAAAATGAAGAACATGATTACTTACTTTAAATTAGAAATCATTAATATTTTTATAGAACTCATTGAAATTTGAAAAATTGGATGATAAAGAGCAAAATATATTCATGAATATTGATCCTTTCCTTCATCCACCAGCAAGGTCAGGAAGTCTAAACAGGATAATATCTACTGGAAGATAGTAATTCATGTGTTTCATATAAATCAGAGTACTGGAATCATGATTTAGCAGACACATTCTATTTATGATCAGATAAGCCAAGGTTACTTCCTCAATTCAATGATTGTACTGTCCTCTCTATCCTTGGTGATGGATCTTCAGAAGGGTTGGTTGCTTTTGCAATTAGAACAGTCAATATAAAAATGAATTGTAATCATTTGACTTTTCTCACAAAAAAATCCATTAGTAATTCCAGGATAATTATCCAGGTGATTTTACAGAGCGCACCCTCTAAAAAATATCAAGAATCACTCGAAAAAGCCAGACACACACCTGAATGTCTCCTCTATTCTTTTTTAGTTCACTAAGGACACCAGACAAAGACATTTTAGGCATACTAACCTCCCTTCAGAACATCCCAGTTTAAGGGACTATCCCTTCTCTGACAATGTAATATACACAATTCATACTTGGCTGAAATGCCTTTACCCTCTGACATGCAGTTTATTCTACAGCTGAAATCAACACTATTGATTACTGATAGTTATTGTTGCTTGAAAGACCATCTTGAATTGTGCTGTTATTTTATGGGTAAGTTTTACACATTTCTAACATTAGTAACTACATTTTTATATCAGGAATATCACACTACTTAGTGACTTCTCCAAAAGTAAAGACTATCTTAAGACCCACTATTATTGCATAGATTGAACTCTTCCACTAGAGATACCAAAAACATTTCAGCATCATATGTATGAACAAGATAATATACCCGTTACAATGGGAATACTCTCTGTGGCTGGAGTGGAGTAGAACCCAACGCGTGCTCAGTTACACTCCTTTGTGATGTCAGGATTTCATAAATGAGCTAATGTTCTGAGACAGATGAATAAATAAGAAATTATGGTCAGAGGCACAGATCAGCAGTTACAGTGCTTGCCTAACAAAGGAAAGGCCCTGGGATTAATTTCCCAACACTACATTAACTGGGAACCTTGGTGATATAATCCCAGCACTCGGAAGGCTGAGGCATAAATAAGCAACTAAATCACTGTTACATGCATCCAAATTACAGGACATTTAAAACATTAGTGGGTTTTGGATTCCGTATCCCAACAAAGTGGAGTGCGGATACTCTAGAGTCATGGCTCATGAGAATGTAAGGGCTGAGAGCTGGGAAGCACCCAGTGATTAGCACGGAAGTGTTCACCAGCCACAAACCGGGATGTTTAAAAATAGACAAAGCAATATGAAAGATGGAGGAGACAGAGAATAGAGACACAAAGGTGCTCACCAGGACAAGGATGCTTCGGGCAGCCCTGGACTCGGGGGAGGATCTGGGGGAGACAGAACTGTGGATGTGTTGCATCTGCCGCTTGTGCCTGTACAGAATAAAAACCATGGAGCTACTGGACCAGAGCATGAGCCCCAGACACAGAATGTCACGGAGTAACACCAATGGTATGTAGAGTGTATTTGTGACGTTATCACGAAGCACAGCAGAGCAGTGTCCGTAGTCTCTTTTGTTTGCATAACTTTTGCTGTTCCATTTGCTAGTCATACACACAGGAACCACGATATTGAGCACCATGTTCAGGACCCAGCACAGGGCACTAGATGTAACCAGGTACTTGGGGGCTTTTCCCTTCAGCTCCGCCCACCTGGAGCTCCTGGGGCTGATGGTGATCACCTGGAAAACACTCAAGAGGCAGGTGCTGCCCATGGACACATCCCTTCCCAGTTTGTGGAAATAGAAAAGAAGTTTGCATCCAATGTCACTGTGGATATCTTTGAGTCCAAAAGCTGCCATGGTTTCTGGGACTCCCTTGGAAAGAATGACCAAGGTGTTGGCTACATTTAAGTGCATGAGAATCAAATCTGTGGGCCTAAACGTACATTTTGTGAAGTAAAGGATGAGATAATGATAAAGAAGACAGAAGTTGCCTAGGATCCCAGCTGCAGTCTGTAACAAAAACAGCATTCCTGTTGCCAAATACCTGGAGGAGCTTGTGAGCTCCCAGTGACTAATATTCATCTTCTGGGCCAGAGACTCCTGCTTGGGAACAGGAGGCAGGGGCTTCATGGTTTGCGTCAACAGAACCATCCGCGCCATCTACATTACATCACACCTACAGTACTTGCCCAATTTTTTTTCTTGTATTAAAAATCTGAAAGGTGAAAGTGAAATTGTTAAACAGGTTGCAAAGAACGTGGGTTACAACTATGAGTTGCAGAGGTTCTAGGACCTGTATCTGTCCCAGCTCCACGAGAAAGGAAGTCCTCTTGTTTTCATGAAAAATAAATAAATAAAGAAGAATCGCTTGGGCAGAGGCATGTTGATGATTTGTCTAATACCAAACCTTCTTTATGAGCAAGGCCAGGGGTGAACTTGGTTGAACCAACAGAAAGAGGGTACATTTAAACACTATGGTATTCTTGAAAGCTCTTCTAGTTAAAGATAATTCTTATTTTCTATCATTTTATTTTTAGGCTTGTGGTCTTGTATTTTACGTGGGTTTTCATTTATGTCTAAATAATACAGAGCAATAACACTGATAAGCAAATACCTAGATAAGGAAGTAGAGATGCAGTAGTAGTATGAATCAGTGGGGAATAATTCCGCCACCAGTCCACTCAAAGAGGGTACAGCTCATGCGATACAGGAATGGTCACAAACACAAAAATTTCTTCTGTCAGAAACAAAATGACAGGAACCAGGGAACACCATGATGTTCACCAAAGTGTAAGGCACGCAGCACCAACATGTGCTGAAGTGTCCAGAGTGAACACTAAATATTATTTTAGATCATAAAGTATTGCTGTTATAAATATGTGACTCAGAGATTTAGCTCCTAGGCAAGAATTGTGAAGGATATTAAGACATATACAAAATATAACAATCTCTGGGGTAAAATATTTTCATTTTATACATTTAAATGTTGGAAGTCATTTGCCAATATTTCAACTTTCTTATTTTATATTATTCATTATTTTCCTTGGATAGTATGATAATTTGAGGTATAGTGGAACAATTTAAATACATAAAAAGCTTATGGATTAAGTAAGGGAATTTAGCATTTCTAGCTCCTCAAACTCTTTAAAATTTTGATTAACAACTGTAACCTACTTACGAGCAGCAGTGTAACATGTCAGTACATGCACAGTCGTGTTATGCTCACACCAGAGAAGTTAGTATTTCCATTTGCTTACTGTTTCTTTGTGTTTGAAAACTGCGTTTCTATTTTCTAGCCATTCTAAAAGAGTAGCTCATTGTTCAGTACACTCACAGCACTGTTTTTGCAGAACACCAGAATTTATTGTTTTCTATCTTTCAATGAGGACTTCTTATCCAACCTTTTTCAATTTTTTCATCCTTCTGAGTTTCTACTAACTACTTTTATATTCACACTGACTCTTTAAACATACACATGAGACAGAAAACACAGCATTTGCATTTCTGCATCTGCCACACCATCTTCAGCTCTAGCCATTTTACTGCTAATGATAAAATATAATTTTCATGGTTTATTAATATTTCAATGTACATACACATTTTCTTTATCCTTTGATGGTACCTAGGTTGATTCTATATCGTAGTTATTATAAGCAGTGCTGCAATAGAAACTGAGGTGGTTATTTGTTTGATGTGCTGATTTAACTTGTTGTGGAGAAATACTCACAGGTGGGATATTCTGGTCACGTAGAGAATCTACTTTTTTGTTTTTTGAGGAATCTCTATAATGTTCTCCACAGTGACTCTAGTAATTTACATTCCCACCAATAAACAGTATATGAGATTACTTCCCTTTTCCTCTAAAAAATTAACTCAAAATGGAATAATTTTGGAAACTTCTTACTTACCTAAAGCAAGACCTGAAGCTGTGAAATGAAATTATGAAAATAACACGCCAATGTATAATTAGAGAATACATGTGTCTGCGTGCATGTGTGTATACATGTATATACATGTAATCTACATTCTATAAAAGCATAGTCAATAGACAAATGAAATACACATATTCTTTAAAATGGAATATATGTGTGTGTGTGTGTGTGTGTGTGAGTACACGTGTGTGTGTGTGTGTGTGTGTGTGTGTGTGTGTGTGTGTATTCTGTAAAAGTATGGGGAATACACAAATAAAATTATACCAAACTAAGGAGCTTCTGAACACTAAAGGAAACAATAGAATGGGGAAAAAAGCCAAAAAAAGAGCAAAATAAAAGAAAGAAAAGTTAGGAAGTAGGGAGGCAGAGTTTGCAAAGATGGGAAGAAGACCTGAAGACGGGAAAAGGGGGGACAAGGAAGAAGAAAAGTGTAATTAAAAAAATCAAAATGCAAAATGTAAATACACCGATTCGCCAAATTCCATAAAATCAATATCTAAATGAATATGTATTGCAAACATACAAAAAGAATCTACAAAAAATCTGCACTTATCCATCTGAAAAAAGATTAAAGACGCACCTGCAAAGTGGGAATTTTTTGGTCCAAACTGCTCATCTGACTGAGGAATAATAGTCACAAGACAGGACAGTTCAAACAGAAGAAAACCAAATAATCCAATTTAAAAATAGGCAGGGCTATGATGATGTGCATTTCTTCGAAGAAAAAATTCAAATGGCAAACACACTCATTTACACAGCATTTAATTTCACTACCTAAGAACAAGGAAAATCAACACCATATTTCCAGGTCCCCCTTCTGACTAGCAGATGCTTTGCCCTATCTTCCCCCTTTTGTAAGTTTCCCAATAAAGCCTTGGAGAGTGTAAGAGTCTCACCCACATATAAATAGCCTGGAAAAGAACAAAAATTAGCACATACTGTGAGGGTGTGGAGACAAGAAAACCTTTGTTTTTTAATAAAATTATACCTTAAATTACATTTTTTTGGCCTGAAATGCATTACCAGAAACCCATTGCTAGAAGTTTATGTATCTTACCTTTTCTTTAAATCTGCTTCTCTTACTTTGTTTGAAATTGTCTCAGCAAAATCACCACCCCTTGGACGCTGGCAGTAGAAACCAATCGCTTGTTCTAAGCTCTTAAACAACCTGAGATTAGAGAAAATATTTCTGTTCCATCAATTGTCGCTAGCATACGTAGTTTGTGCACAAGACCCAAGAATCCCTGCAGATTATTCTTTCGTTATAAACATGAAAGTCTTATGTACAAGTCTATGTTCATCTTGGGTATTCGGGCTGTGATTCCTGTAATGTAGATTGAACATCAGAATGCTCCCTCGTCTTTCCACATATTAAATTTTCCCTTGCTTATTGTTTGCTTGAGTACTAACAAGCACTGACACTGGAGATTATACTATATCACAATAGACATTAGTGTAGGGTCTAGGACCCCATCTCTCTTCATGCCCCAGCAATTATTTACTCCTAACGTTGGTGTTGCTTTTGTACTGAAACAAGTTCTGACTTATAAGTACATGTTTTTTATAAGATCACTTACTTACGCAGATTTCTGATACACCTCTTCGCTTGCACACTCTGCCTGAGACTGAAAAGGAAAATATTCACTTCAATTCTCTGGTCTGCTGCAATTATGGTTTCAGCATGATGGTCACTGCAACTGGGACCTGTGTGGGAAGGAGAGAACCAGGACAATCCTGGGATCTGGGTTTGTGGCGAGGGACCAATCGTCTTCTCAGAAATGTAATTATCTCTTCACTGTAGCCCTTCTGACAGCACAGGTGCGGCGAACTGAGACTATTTGTGATAATGTTTTTCATGGTAGCTAATTATCAAAAGCAATCAGAACTTTGCAGTTATCTCCTCCAGGAGGACTGTTGCAATGTTTGGGGTCCTCTCGCTCTTCCTTGGTCCCTGAGAGTAGAAGGAGGGCTCACATGAGGCAGTAGGTCACACTGAGGTCTGACACAGGATGGACTGGCCCTGAAGCTCCTGTGTCTCACTGGATTGACTGCTCCTCTGAGAAATCTACTCAAACATGAGTTCTTTAGACATTTGATCTGTTACATCAGTTTTAAAGAAATGAGCAAAGAGCTGGGACCAATTACCTGAGGCAGGTTTTCAACGTGATACACAAGAAGGTTATGTTGACAGTGATTTACTCTAGAAACCATGGAGTTTTTCACAGCGCAGTGGTAAAGAGTTTGAGAATTTGTGCCATATATATATATTTTAAAACAAAAAGTGCTCTAGAGATACAGACTTCCCCCCTCTAGTCAGGACAAGAAGTCTATGCAGAGTAATATTTACAGAAGATAATACTTTATTAGTATTTCTCACAAATAATACCCTGATATCATGTGGTTTATAGCTAATTTCTTTAGTTATGATGTTATCAATGTTATTTAAGTCTAATCATTGCCCAACACAAACATTGACACTTATTTGTCCTGAATATATAGTTATAAGTTATGCTTGCTTTATGATTAGTGGAAAACTATAAAATAAGAACAAAAATTAGTCCTTAATTTATCCTAACAGACAAATACATGATCTAAATTCACTATTCAATGGTTCTAATTTCTAGATAAAGGACTAGAGCCATATTGGTAAGTACCCCACCCCCATATATTCACACACACAGTTATACAATGATGCACAGGCATGCCTCCCCGCCACATATAGTCATTTGCATGTTTAAGTACATTCACAATCATATACACTTTCCATAATGAAATCCCCTTTAACCACGTGCCCATTGGTATACACTGACACTTAGTAACATAAACAGAGTTTAGCATGCACTTTCTAGGGCAGAGCCCTTTTGGAAAGAGACCTAGGACCCTTGGCTCACCGTGGGCTGTCTCAGAGACATTGGTGGTGTGGCACTCAGAGGCTTCTCAACCATGGTTAGGTGGCCCCAGGTACAGCTCCCACCGGCAAGACCTTGGTATCATCCATTTTATGCTGGTTTTGTAGAAGGCAAGAGTTACAGTGGTTTCCACTGGGATTTCAAGAATAGCCTGGGAGGCCACGCAGTCCACCCCACAGCAGAAGCTCCCACAATCACCCCTGACACGGAAAATTGATGAGCTCTAGGAGACTGAAGTTGGACCTATAATGGAGACATCAGTATACAGAATAGCCATAAAAGAGATCCAGGAAGCATTTAATATCTGCTCAAGATGGTGGCTATGAAGACTGCAACCACTAAAGCCATGGGGGTGGTACTGATGAAGTTCTTGGAAGCCCACCTACCACCGTATGTCTCATATGCCAGACATGAGCTGTAGGTTTCAACACCTGTCCTGCTGGAGTTTGATCTTGCTCTTATCTAATTCTTCCATTTTATTCCTTTATTCCTTCCTTTGGTCACTGAAATGTCTTCCCAGACCATTTTAACTTGGAAGTATAAAACTTTCTAAGCTCTACAGAGGTCACAGTTGATTTTGCCATGAGTCTCAGGGCAGACATTAAACTTGAAATTTTTAGCAGAGCTAAAACAGTTAAGACACTGAAATTCTTGGGGACAGACTAAATGCAATATTCATTTTAGATGGGCATGAGCCTTTAGGGGCTAGAGAAGAATTCTGTTGTTTTGTTCTAAAGTGTCCACCAGAAACCTATATACACAGGCTGAAACACACCTTGGAGCTATTGGGAGGTGGTGAAACTTTAAGAAGTGGGGTCTTGTGGAGATGTCAGAGTCACAGGCAGCACACCCTTGAAGCAGACAGCGGCACCGCAGCCTTTGTTCTTTCTCACTTTAGAGCCATCAGTTGAGCATCTGTGTTCTGACACTTGCTTCCAGATAATGTACAGCCCTACTGCAGGCTCAAGAACAATAGGCCAGTGTCGGGGTCCAGAAGTCCCTGGCCACCGCTGGCCACTGGCAATCAGGATCCAGCGATGTCTGGGGGAACAGGGTCTTGTGTGTCATTGAGTACTACAGAATCACATCGGGGAGGCTGAATCAGTGTTAACAGCTCTTTTATTGGAGGAGAGGGCCACGCTTCTAAGCAGTTTAAGGGAGATGGGTCCACCACGTAACAGGGCAAGGGTCATTCACTGACTGGAGGGATTTTGGAGTCTGAAAGTAGCCTAATTTGCATGGCAGGTCTTCCAAAATCTGACCTCATAATTTCTAGTAAGGATCTGGAAGCAGGGGAAAATCAGAAATTTGGTTATGATGAAACATGAGCTGCGGCCAATCCTGGGTCTGGAACAACAGGGAGTGGCCCCCTGCCTGCCAGTTTTGTCTTGAGAAATGAGATTATCGGGGTATGAGCCACTGCTGCCTACAATCACCTCAGGCCTAGTCAGGGTCCCACAGGCCCGCCAGCTATGGACCGGAGCCCCCAAAACCATAAATTAGAACAACTTTTCTTCTTATAAGTTGATCACATCAGGTATTTATGACAGAAAGCCTACTACCACCGTATAATGTTTATGTTTATATCCAAACTGTCAGCACGGGACTATGTGTGACCGTTCGAGAGATTATGTCAATTTGAGACAATCAGAAACCTTAGCTAGATTAGGCGATTAGGAACCAGCCTGGATTAGAGTGTGATTTGTGGGCCAGTGAATGAGGGAAGAGCACCCACCCGGATGTGGGAGGCCCCACTGGGAACTCAAACTATAACAAAGGAAGAGGAAACATTATTACAGCTTTTTTCCTACGGGAAAGCTCTCGCCTTCACAAATGTCTGCAGAGGCTAACTCGCTACACGCTGCAGATCTTCACCACAGATTCACTCCAGTCTCAGACTTGCGCCTGTCTGCCCATCACGGATCTTCAGTTGCCTATCTTCAGTCTCCAATCTTCAGTTTTTGGTCTTCGCCATTGTTCTTTGAACCAAGATCCACAGCAGAGTCTCACTGGCTGTCCCGCAGTCTGGATGTTCTACCTCACAGCGGGGCAACCATTGGACCCTCCAGCTCTCCCATGTGCAAGCTGCCATCTTGGGCTATCTCAGACTTGTCAGCCTTCCAAATAGATCCTTTTTGTTATAATTTCTATAAATTCCACCTTTTGTAAGAATCCAAACTAACACAAGTGTCAAGGTGCATCCATTTTCCCACAGATGATTCAAATTTATCTTCCCATAATTCAGTTTTCTAAATGTGGAAAGCATCTTGTCTCGCAGATGCCAGCCCGCACCCATGACTGCTGTGGGATTCTGGTGCTGCAACGCCTATGCTGAACTTCTTTACTGTTGCCACACACCAACACCGGCCGTGTGTGGCCTTGGCTTGGAGACAGCTACTCCCTCATTTCTTTCTGGCCACAGTAACTGGACTTCTCAGCCTCTTACGTAACAACTCTCCTGGCCTTGACAGAGGGCCAACTGACAATCACAACCTGACCCTCCCGAGGGGACCCATCTTCCTTAGCCGATCGCTGCTCTCCCTATCAGGCAACTCCATTTTGTCCTCTTCTACCAATCACTGACCCACATGAAAGCTAAACAGCCTGACTCCCGACCTTCATGCTGGCTAATCCAGCCAGACTTAGTCAAAGTTCTGTTCACCCTATAATAAAGCCTTTGTCCCTCTGGCCCTCCATTATGCCCTTTCTCTTGTGCCTTTAACTCCTGTGTCTTATCCTTCATTCTTTATCCTTTATCCCTTATGCCTGGACTTTGTACGCAGGTGTAGGGTCAGCTGGCTTTAATCTAAACCTGCTATTCATAGGGGTAATAAACGTCAACTTCAAATTCTCTGGCAACTGGTCATATTTTTGGTTCTTCTTGGGTCCTCCTTTGACCTAAGTGTCGTATTGTATCACTCACCAATGCTGCTTCTTGCTGGCAATGTAACTACAGAACTCAGGTACTAGCACTTAGCTGTGCCATCTGAAGTTACTAATAATCTCGTTTCTGCCATACTCTTTTATAATGTATTAGTGCTTTGTTTCTCAACCACTGGGACGTGGTATGCAATAATTGAATAATTCCTGAGAAAGGTGCTACTGTACTTTGTTCCTAGCAACCAGTCATTTGGCAGCTCTGAGCCACTTGGCAGCTCTCTTGGCATACAGCCTTTCCAATTCTTCACATAGAATCAAAAAGTTGCAGGGCCCTGAAGCAGTATGCTGTCCTGAGTGCATCCACATTTATGTTCACTTAAAACTGATACTACCATATAGGATAAATTACATGAAATAAAAACTTTTTACAACAGAAATTATAAACCACCAGTCTAGATAAGAATGGGGATGGATACAAAGTAGTATTCGATTACTTGAAAACCCCAGCACATCAACTGTTAAAAAACAGTGTGATGGTTCACTGTATTCTGTGTCACCACTAAGTCATTCAAGTCCCCATTCTTCCACTAATCAAGGTGTGAATTTAGACAAATATTTAACATCTCAGCCTAACTTTTCATCTTTAAAGTCATAGTACTGCCTGCATCATAGGTCATGAAGAACGCATTAGTTACCATGGGTGCTGTTTTCACAGGTATTTGTACATTATACACGCTTTCTGAGCTCATAAATAAATCCTGAAATTCACTAGCAAAGGCAAACACTGCAAGAATACTTCTCAGTGTGTGGCAATGGCTAAGCGAAGACTGCAGACCCAGGTGGCTTCATTACATGCTGCCCATGCCTCGTCTTCCCTTGCAGGACCCACTGGCTCTGAGAGCAGCTGGTAACACGGCAATAGGAGTGATCTCATCAAAAGCCATGGCAGTTTCAGCAATGCCTTTGTTCTCCACCATTGTATGTTACTTCACTAAGCGTAGGTTAAAGCCCATGTACTTAACAAGCACTTAATTGTGACCAACTTCTTAACTTTCCAGTACAGAACAGTTCCTCCCGACAACAGCAGGTCTTGATTAGCAAGATTCCCTCCATGATGTAGGATGCAGATTACTTTTCCATCTTCACAGAGTGGGCAGGGTGTACCCATTGCCAGTATGTGCCTCCTGAGTGTCTTCCAGGCCATCATCAGCCCCACAGGATCCGGATGGGCAGCGCTTAAAGCAAAAGCTCCCAAGTATGTTGGCTCCTTCCTGTGCCTAAGCTGGGTCCTTGGAAGACTTGCAAATGTTTTCTTTATAGGCTCACAAGCCTAAAGACCACAGATACTGTTCTAGTGTTGTGACAAAACGGACACACTACACAGAGCCACGCTGTCTGTCCTTGGTGTTCTGTGTCTGGGGCGCATCCTCTGGGCTGGCAGCAACACGGTCCTCTTCCTGCACAGCCCAAGCAGATGAGATGCCTTCACAGCACGAAGGTCTGTCCTGGACCTGCTCCTGAGTCCAGAGCTACCAGATCCGTGCTACTAGTGAGCACGTTTGTCTGTTTTCACACAATTTCCAGGATGTTCCAATTTTGTGAATCTCTTGTTTGTAATTCCAGCTGGTTTCTGATGAAATAAAATGCAACAGCTACTGGGTGTTTCCCAACTCTCAGCTCCTTCCTGCTGATGAGCCTCAACTCCAGAGCAGCCAGGGCCTATCCAAATCTTCTGCGGAACATGTACATACCATATTTTGAACAAAATTCTACTTTTTACAAACTCCACCAAACTGTTATGGTCACATTACAGAATGGTGGTGACACACCCACAACATATCTGATCATACAATTGTACAAAACATACAAATAAGTACGGGATTTATGTGCACATTTATATACATTCATGGTTGTGCATTATGTGAACATTTCTATCCATCAGACTGTGGTTGTTAATCATCCAGGGATATGTGTAAATTGTATGAGATATAAAATTGAAAATTTATAATTTCTTCAATGACAATCCTTGTCATAAAATGTATTGTCTGGCATTTATCTTGTTTTTCTAGTTATTCAACTAATTAAATATGCACAATATAGTTTTACTTATCTATTTGGTTCTTCTGTCTCAGCCATGTCTCCAGAAAGAATATCCAAATACAGTGAATACCACCTTTTCAAGATTAGGATTTTATTATATTGATATACTGAGGATGTATTTACATGGCAATAGGAGTAACATGACAATAGGAGCTGCCATGTCACTTAACACACCTGTTAAAAGCTTGTGTTTTATCTCTGTTGATACTTTTTGGCTAATTTATTTTATTTTACCCATTTTAAAAAATCACTCTGAATTTGGAATACACAATGGTTATAAAAAAAAAATTCAGCATTTTGTGCACATACACATATTGGATTAACTTCATATTTCCTTCCCATCCCCCTTTCTCCCAGTCTCATCCCTCCATTCACCACCACCCCCCCCCACACACACACACACACTAGAATCTAAACATCTCACCCTTTTGACTCTATTACTTATAGTCTGGGTTTCTCATATTAGAGAAACCATGCAGGACTTAATCTTCTGTTTCTAATTCATTTTCCTAATGTGTGTGTATTTGTGTGGGTGGGTGTGTATGACATTTTATCTATTAGTCTACTGATGAATATGTCAGCATTTTCCATGACTTAGCTGTTATTGGTCGTGCTGCTATAAACACAGGTGTGCACGTATCTGTCATACAGTGCTTTTTTGGGGAAAGATTCCCACAAGTATTGCCGGGTCAGATGGAATACATCTATTTTTCAGGGTTTTTTATATACATGAATTTTGAATTCTGTAACACCTTAGGGACACATGGCTTGGTGAATCAATGGCCATCTACACCGATTTTGGCCTTTTTCCTTCCCTCTTACTTTTGTTCCATGCCTCCGTCCATCCCCTGACCCCTACATTCATCCTTACCAGTCCACTGCCCATTTTTCTACACTAGCTCACGTTGTGGCTTTCTTATGGCATCATTTTTAATTTCATAGAAGGGACACCAGCCTACGGTCAGTCTTTTGTGGTTGGTCCACTTCACTGAGCACTACTGACTTAAGGTGGCCCTATTTTCTTTCAAATGCCAATCTTTATGGATGCTTAGCATTTATAGCATTCCATTGTGTAAAGGTACGACATCTTTATCCATTCTTCTGTTGGTAAGTTATCCCCAAGATTTAGGTATTATGAATTGTGCTGCTATAAACATGGATGTTGATGTGTCTTTATGGTATGCTTTCTTTTGGGAACATGATCAATACAGTAGCAGCTGGATCAAATGGGATTTCTACTCTCAGCTTTCTAAGGAATCTCCACACTGCTTTTCATAATGGTGGAACCAAATTGCAGTCCTACCAGCAGTATAAGTTTTTTTCCCCCACAGCCTAACCAATAATTTTTAAGTTGACCTAATCCTGTTATTTCTGAAGCTATTTCTTTTGCTTCTGGCATCTTGGAAAAGTCCTAGCTTACCCCTTTCTCTTTTAGGTATTTGCCTAATTTGTCCATCAGGAGGTTCACTGTTTCAGTTTTAATGTCAAAGTCTTTGATTCACTTTAATTTCTGGGCAGTGACAGGAGTGTGTCCAGATTTATTCTTCTGCATATCCAATTTTCCCAGCTCCATTTGTTGAAGAGGTTATTCTTTTTCCAGTGTACACTTTCGGATCCCCTGTCAAAGATCAAGTAGCTGAGGCTTTATCGTGTAAAGGTTTAACTTCTCCCCCTAATTTAAAAGATAATTTCACTGGATATAGCCGTCTGGGTTGGCACTTACGTTCTCTTAGTACTTCGATGATTTTGCTTCATGTTCTCCTGGCTTTTAAGGTTAAGGTTGAGAAGTCTGCAGTTAAACAGGGCTTTTCTTTTAGCTTTTAAAATTGTGTTGGGTCTCTAGGATTTTAATTAGGATGTGTCACAGGGATGATCTTTTCTGGTCAAAGTTATCAGGAGTTCTATATGCCTAAAGTAGCTCAATGTTCATTTCTTTCCTTACATTAGGAAAATTTTCTTTCCTCTGTTGTATTTAATTTCTTATAACTTACTATTTACTGATGTGAATTTTGAAGGATTTTGCGCAAAGGTGAATATAAGACTCAAGGAAATTTCATGCACTGAACAGATCTCTGCATGCTTCTTCTATACTGAGAGACAGCATGGCCAGCATCATTGGTGCTGCCCCATGACCCATCATTTTCCCCAAGAGATGACAGTGAACATCAAAGTCCATTTTCACCTCCTTAATAAAACACAGTTCCACATGAACTCTTACTGTAGTTGGCTTTTAAAATTCCATGTTACTTTTGCATGTTTATGAAATAATTTGACTATATCACACAGAAAAACAGGTTTAAATTAATTTGTTCTTCCTTTTATGCAAAAGGTGCCTTATGTTGGTTCTACATCATGCTTTGCTGATACACAAGGAATATGTTGGGAGCCTATGTATTAGTAGAATTCATCTGTTGTTGGACAATATCCACTGAGCTTTAGGAGATACTGATAAAGTGATTGAAATTTTTTCACACCCATTAGAATGTTTTAATCCAAATCCATTACCACTCACAGCATGCTTCTGGGGTGTTATTTCCTCGTAAGAAATATTTCTTTTTGCAAGATGTCAGTGTTGTTCTTATAAAAACCTCATTACACAGCTGTCTTACTTTTTCCGTTGCTGTGACTCAATACCTGACACCCACAAACTTAGGAAAGGTGTTAGTTCACAGTCTCGAAGGTCACAGTCCATTCAGGGGTGGCCGGCAGCAATCGAAGTACATGGCAGACAGAGAGGTGGAGGCAGCTTCCCCGGAAAAACAGGAAAACAAGCTGAGGCTAGTTGAGACTAGTCCCCATCCTCCAGGAAGGCAGATGTAGCTTACGTATCCTTTCAGGTCTCCACCCAGTAACCAGTCCACCCTGCATCCAGGCGTGGCCACTACACACCGTTAATCCTAACTTAACTGCAATCCACCCCTCCAGACAAGACCCCAATCCACCAATATCACATGGTTCCATTGAAATACATGAGACTTTTGGGGGACACTCCAGATCCAAACCACAACAGCTTTTGAATTTTTATCAACAACCCATTCAGATTCAAAATCAACTGGTTCACTGTGGGTAGTAAGTTTACTTTTTAAAAATTAATCAAGTGAATAAATTTCAATCTGTTCTGAAAATGTCAAATGTGGCTTTTATTTGCTGTCACCTGTCAACTCTCTTATCCATGGTGACATCACCTGATCCTCAGACTGTTTTGCTACTTGAAGATCCACAGCCCACTGATGTCTTGTATATTCTGTTTTGCTTAAAAATTAGTTTCTATGACTAGGAATTATGTCAGTGATAGTGTACCTGCTTAGCATATGTTGTCAGTCCCTGGATCCAAACCCTACCACTGAAATCAATCCGTCAATAACAAAAAGACCACAAACAAAAAATTATTTTTCCATTATACCAGAGTTGTTCTCCGTTTTTTTTCTAAAAAATACTTTTATACCTTTACTTTTAAATCAGCAAATAAATTTTGTGTCACGCAGAGTAATCATTTCAGATTTTTTTAACCTAATAAAATTATTTTTTTTGCAAAGACACTGTTTTAGCTTTATTTGATTTGCTGTTATCTGACCTCATCAAGGTTAACACGGGTTGACTTTTCATTCAATCTCCCTAGTCACTGTATCACATCAAAATTTCTCTTGTCAAAGTTCTTCAGTGGCAGGAGATCCTGGGAAGATGGTAGAATAGGAAGCACATAAATTGGTCACTTCATCTACACAAGGGATGGATCCCCATTATTTGTATGACATAGCTATCTTCAAACTCTGGACTATCTCAAGGACTGCAACTTACCAAGGAAAGCTTAGAAGGTAAACGGCAGTCAACTGAAGACAATTTCAGCAGCCACCTGGTTCCAATCCAGCCATACACATCTTGAATGTATTCCTGGTACACTTTGGAAGTAGCTAGTAGGAGCAGTATAGGCAATAAAGACCCTGTCCAGTAATCACTGAAGATCTGTGTTCTAAATTGTGGCCCTTTCCTGTGTCCTGTAACCTTTCCAGTGTCCATCATTATGTGACCACTAAGACCCTCAATTTGGCCCTTTACATCTTTCATCACATATGCACAACTCCACTTGCTCTTGTCCCATATTCACTCCCAATTCTCACGTTTCATCTCATTCCTCAAGGTTCCTATGCCGTACAGTCAAAAGCCCCAGCCTCAACAGTCAGGTATCTTTACCAACTCCACGATAAGAACTCACACCCAACGTGCCCAAGTCTATGAACACTGATACCTTTTCTTGGGGTCTTTGGCTCACACATACTCTCTGTCCTCTCCAGCCCTTTCTCTGCCCTGTGTCCTCTCAGCTCCTTGCCCGTACCTCTCTTCTCAACCTTGCCCACCCTCTCACATTTTTAATCTGCCTTAGACTTCTTCAAAGATCTGCCTACCCACATATATTCCTTATGCTTACACCTTGTTTCCACACCCTTGACAGTCCCCTGTGACTTTTTTCAACAACCCACCTTTATGACTTTGCTGACTTATTTCCTGCTTTATTCTCACAAACTCCTTTATCTCCAAATCTCCAACATCCCCACACCCTTGTGTGTACCACTGTTCTTTCCCAATGTCCTCCTTCCTGACAATGCACTATAACCCCTCCGCACGCTACTCCCCCATGCCCTTACTTTCTGCTCCATGCTCCTGTCCATAATTACCGTCCTTTTCTCTATTACGCCATTCTACCACAAACTTATACACTGTCACTCCTCCAAACAGTATGCCTTGTTTTTTAAACCATGTGTTGCAATATAGGCTATAACACTTGTAGCAAGGCACACACACGGTAATCATGCTAGTTCTATAAATTGAGTTTGTGTACCTTTAGGCATATCTATGAGTAGTGAATTTGTGCTGAGTATATGGATGAATGTACACAAATACAATTATGTGACCATGGATGAGCCTAAGTACACAAGCAATTATGATTCTTCAGTTGAGTGTGAAACATATGTTGGCATTATGCCTCTAGAATGCATTCTCTGAGTTGTTCACCATGCATGCTCATGTAACTATAAATCTAAAAGATCATACATTCCTTTTCTGCTTTCTCCTTCTATATAGCATTTTTTTGGAATAACACTTCATATTGGGCATATGTTTTAAACTAGGAAACTATTACCTGAAACTAAATATTCACACTTGCTGTCCAAGATGGCTCAAATTAGGAAATGGCCTTTATGTCAACTGGCTTGTCAACAACCCAGTTCAAAACTACTATCTCTTTGAAACTGGGGTCCAACGGGTCTCTAAGTCTTTGGTGTAAGTTTTTTCTGGGACCAAACCCTATCTTACAATTATTTCAATTCACCTCTTATTTGGAGTCCAGGCCTCGTGGGACCTTCCTTGTGCATTATATGCAATGTCACTTATACACAGTGATGCTAAATTTCATTCTATGTGCCATAATACCCATTCTTTTTAACAGCTCCATCCCCTGGAATCAAGCACAAAAGCTGCTTCGAGGAGCCCTTCATTCTAATTAGGACAAGACATGTTCAACCTACTTCCCAAACTTCAAAATCAAATGGCTCAACTCCACAAAAGCAGCTCAAGCTACAACTCTTGATCTTCTCATTAATATGACTCACTGGCTAAATCCCCAAAACTTGCTTACAGAACTACATATGCATTTGGAGCATCACAGCCATTGGATCTGCCTTCGTCTTTCTCAGGATTCTGAAAAATCTGTCATTTTTAATAAGGCCCTCGAGGTGGAAGCCATGGTCACCATGTTTCAACAATACCAATTTCCAATTAACCACCTAAGCCCCTGTGCGACCTACAAGATCATTTACTGAACACAAAAACTAGGCCACAGCCATCTACAACCTCGCCCTAATCTCCAGCACTCTCACATTTGATATATCCCTAATGAAACTGTCAGAAAGGGACACCTACATTTCCCGTAATTTCCTTACATAAGGGTGTGGTTCACACAAAACCCAAGTTTTGAAAACATGTCTGCAAATGTCCCAAATTAATAGATTAGGTATGTGGAAAAAGTACATAGCTAAATCTTTGGGCAAGGAATACTCACATATTAATTTGGCTTTTATTCTTACACATATTTTGTCACTTCACACCTACTTCTTTAACCATGCCTTAAAACAAAAAAGGGGTTAATGTGGGAGCACCAGAGTTAATCCTCTTCTGAATCTTACCAAGGACCCTGATACGACTCTTTACCTAAGCAATGACTTCGTACGATGCAGACACCTGTAGAAACACAGATCACTAAGAACAGTATTAATCCACCTGAAGCAAAACAGGAGCAAAGACTCAGTAGCATGTTCCCCCACATCTGTTCCCATCTGCTTGCAAAATGAGTTAAATCGGTAAGGATACATCCTGTCTTGTAATCTAGTTTTCACTCCTGCACATATCCACTGTATCTACTACTAGCCACTGTCCAGTCACAGACCAACTTTCAGAAATACTCTGTATGTGACTTCTTTCTTTTCCCCAATAAATATGGAAGAGACTTCAGTTCAGTGCTACAGTGAGGCCATACTCTCTCCTTTAGAGTTTTGGGTCTTGGTAGCCCTTGAGGCCTTCTTGTAAGACTGATTCAGATTTTTTTTTTTTTTTTTTTTAGCAATTTCTTGTCTTTGGCCTTCGTCAGAACCATGGCAAATACAGATTTACCTAAATTAATTCACGCCAGCCAGACTATTAATATATACTGAATGTGTGCCATTTTCCTTATGTACTCAAGGGAGGCAGAGATTTTCCAATGACAAGCTCATACACCTCCAGTAGATCCTCCACTTTGAGTTGAGGACCTTGTGACTTAAGAGCTAGGCCTGACCCCCTTACTCATTAAATGAAGGCAGCAAACAACTCTGCAACCTTACCTGCATCCAAGCATCTTGGTTAAAGCAAAACATGTCAGCCAAAAAGGAGACAAAGTTATGTGGATTCCTGTGAATGATGCTACGGAGGAACTACTACAGACAGCTGCTGGGACCTGGGCTTGGAAGGAGGAGGTAGGGGGCCTCAGAGCTTGTTCTGGCCCCTCTCAGTATCCTCACCCAGACCCGTTCCAGAACCAAGACCTTGAGGAATAAACCTGAGCTCCAACAGAGGGTCTGCCTTATGCAGCAGGCCAAGAGCGCAGCCTAACAGTGTGTCTATTCATCTTTTATTGGATTTGCTCAAGTTCAGAAAGCTATTACCCAAGAAGTCACAGAACTCCTCAGTAGGATGCCTCAACTCGGCTGTCCATCTCGGACTGTTTCTAGAGACTTAAGAGATGCAACATGACACAAGGTAACTCCTGGCTGACGTCTGTGATCCTCTGCTAGGGATTTCAAAAGCTCAGCCCACCCTTCACCCACTCCTGCATGCCCTGTGCCTGAACCTCATCTCGTCACCCAGCCCAACCTGGAAATCAGTCACATACCACTTCCAGTTGCAATTCTCATTCTACCATCCACCCAATCCTAGTGCCTTAACTAATCTCTGGACCCTGTATACTCAATTCTAGACCCCATCTCTCAGCCACACTAACATTCTTGGCTCCAACATCATTTAAGAGAGGAAAAATGCTGGGCCCAGCCTGGACAACTTAACATCTTAGTGAGATCCTATGTCAAAACTGAAAATTTTAAAACTGAGCTAAGAATGTAGCTCAGAGAAAAGACTCTGAGTCTGAGTTGTGTGCCCACCACACAGACTGGCCCAAAAGGGCACAGGGACATTATCTAGTGTTCACACCTGGCCCCATGATCTAGGCAACTGACTGAGCACTCTGCTCTTAGCCAAACACTCTGCCAATGTCTATGAAAGTCAATTACTGTTCCACAGGTGTAGGCAGAGATGCTCTGATTACCCTCTACTTCATAGGACAGCCACATTCCTAATGGATGCCCCCCCCCCCCCCGCAATCTTTCTAACTCTCAGGAAACCTTTCACTCTATGTGATAGCTCCAGGATCAGTCTCACCATAGAGAAGGACAAAAACTATGGCCCTGAGGTGGTACCTTCTCCATGCTGATAACTAAGACCAAAGGCGTATTTCTAGACCTTTATTTATCTGTGAAAAGGGAAAAAATGAATAAAATAAAAACGGCACAGTTGACTCACACACACACACACACACACAAAAACCCACTGAGGGGGCTGGGAGGAAAGGAGGTGGATAAGTAGAAGGGGAAAGGGCTCTCCATTACAGCAGCAGGAGCCAGTGACCCGGGGTACTCACATCTCTTTCCCACTGTGGGCAAGAGTGGCCCCTTCCTCCCAGGGTCACTGCCCTGTCCCACCCTATGCTCCCCCAGTCCCTTAAGAGGGGACAGTGGGAAGTCTTCTCAGGCTGGGGAGAGGAGGAACCGTGCTAGGAGAAGGGGCCTGGGGTCAGACCATGCACAGGGAGTGACAGTCCATGGCCCTCACTGCCTCCCCGAAGGAAGTACTTGGTGGGGTTGGAGGGTGGACACCAGAGGCCGGCGATGGCTCTTCTTCCAGCATCAGGCAAGAGACAAAACTGAGGAGACAGGAACAGGTCAGATTCAGAACAACAGCTCTTCCTTGCCTTCAACTGCTGCAGCACTCTCCCCTTCCCAGGAGCCATGTACCCTCAAGGACCACCCTCCTCTGTGCAGATAACACTTCTACAGTGGCTCTGAGCTCTCAACGCCTTACCAGTCAGGGCCTCCTGGGCAAAGTACTTGACATCCACATCCTGGTCCTGGGTCAGCTTCTCCAGGATGGGCTTGACTTCACTCTGGAGGGTACTGGAAAGAGAAGGGAGAGGAGAACAAGGTGAGCCAGGCTGGGCAGAGGGCTGCACAAGAAGGCACACGCCTACTATCCTTCATTAGAAATACATACTGCAAATACCTACTCCTAAGCAGGGCCTTGCCTTTCTACTCCAAATTGCTCTTTGTTAAACAGCTCTGCATTTTTCTGAAAGCTACCATCTCAATCTCTTTTTGCCATTTAGCCAATCTGTGTCTACCCAAGTCACAAAAACGATCTCCTACATTTTCTTCCAGAAGCCTTCCTTATCAATCTGGTTCTAGTTTACCAAAACCCCTCATTTTAATTACTGTGGCATCTAAAGTCTTGGTATCTGAAAAGAGTTAAGTTGTGCAGATCATTTCTTTAGGACTGCTTTAACTAATTCATTCAGATCTTTGCACTTCCACGTTATTTCCAGAATCAATCTGTCAATTTTTTCACTAAAGAACCTGCTGAAATTTAATAGGCTTATATCAAACTTAAAGTCAAATTCAGGCAATTGCCCACATTACGTAGGTCTTACAGTTTCTCAGAACAACGTTATAGTTTGTTTTCGTTTTCACCAAGATATTATGTATCTTTCATTAAATTTACTATGTAATGTTTGTGATATAAATACAAATTACACACCCCGAGAAATGTATGCAGAGCTGCTATTCTATGACATAGGCCACATAAATTGCTCTACGCTTGAGAAAACCCACCTTGTGAAGGAGAAAGGAGAGGCTAGAGCAAGCAAGGGACAATGCTGGGCCTCAACCCCTGGGATCTGCCTTCAAAGGTCAAATATGAAGATTTCTGGAGCAAGTCCTGGCCAGTGTGTGAGGAAGTACCTAGACCTTACCTGTTATCCAGGATGGGTCCTATCTTCTGGAGAGACTTAGCCACGTTGAAGCGGACATTGGCAACAGGGTCCCCAGCCATACGCAGGACTGTGGGGAGCATATGCTTGGTGGTGATGTCCTGCCCACAGACTTCAGATAAGACCTGGGTGTCAGTGAATGGCAGAGATATGATTACACAAAGTTCATGGCTAGGGTCTATATTCCTTTTCTTTGGCCAGACCACTTGGGTGGTCATCAGGCTCATGTGGGAAGCTGGGCAACAGAGGGGGATGGCTCCAAGAGAAACATCCTGAGGGCAGTTTACCCTCCAGAAGTTCCCAACTCCCCTTACACCACGTCTCTACCCTGGATGCCCTAGTCTCTATTTCCAGACTTACTTCATCCTTCCAGGATGGGCTCTGATTTCTAATCCTTGAGATCTCTTTTTAATGCAGTGACAGGTAGCAAAGTTCAAATTTAAATCTAGGTCTGCCTCTAGAGCTTGCAAGCTAAGCCACTGCATCAAAGATGAATGTGTGCCTCTAACAGGGAAGCAGAAGGCACTCAGACACTTTTTTAAGATCAATGATCAAGAACTCATCAGAACTCAAATAGCAATCAAAGTTGGCAAGGCTGCAGGGAAAAAAGAACTCTCTTACATTGCTGGTAGGATTGTAAACTGGTACAACCACTTGACGGGTAGCATGGAAATACCTCAAAACGCTGAAAATAAATATCCCCTTTGATCCAGCAATACTTTTTCTGGGAATCTTTCCAAAAAGTTTTTAAAAGCATCATAGAAAACATTATTTGTATACCTGTATTCACAGCAGCACAATTACAACAGCTAAAATGTGGAAGAACCAAAACACCTATCAACAGACCAATGCATACAAAAATTATGGAATATGTACACAATGGAATACTACTCTTCTATAAAGACAGATAGTTTTGAGGCTTTTACAGGTAAATGGACACAACTTGAGATCATTATGCTCACTGAAGTGAGTTAGATACAGAAGGTTAACTATCGAACAGGTTCACTAATATGAGAAACCCAGAATATAGTCATTTCATACGACTAAATAGAGATTAGCGGTAGTTAGTGGGAAGGGGAGGGCCTGGGAGGGTCAAAAAGGGGAAAGGGGAATGGTTTTTAACTGACACGAGATATATATGTGCATAAAATACTCAAGTTCCATGTAAATATTATGTATTGCATATATACGTATTAATGAAACAAGTGAACAAAAAAGATCGCTGCTCACACAGGCCAAGTTTCCTTAGCCCAGGGCTTCCACGATGTAAGTCTTGGCCCACACAGGCCCTATGACTTCCATCTCAGGAGCCTCTGGCTGCGGTCTGTACTTCCCTAGAACACATTTCTGGTACCAGGTCCCTGGCATTTCTCCACTTCCAAGCCAGCTGTCTCATTAGGGGCCCCTTTCATGTCCCTCTTCCAGGCACTACCACTCCCATGGGTGGGCCAGGAGGCAGGGGGTGCTCACATTGATGCAGAAGAGCGTAGTCATGCGGTGAAGGTAGTTGGGGTCTCCAGACATGGCCAAGACCTTCGGGATAATAGTGGCATGGGCCCACTCCTTCCCAAACTTCTCCACCAACTTCTTCAGATTGCTGGTGGCTGCTTCACGTATGGCATATACTGCAAAAGGATGAGATCAAGAGAGGATGATCTGGGATGAAGGACAGAGCTAAAATGGGAGTAACCAACAATCACACGTTATCACTTCCTCAGCAGTCCCAGGTGGTAGGCTACAAGTGAGCCAATAAACTCTATAAACAGAGAGGTCACTATGCTTCACTTAACGCCTTCTTTTTAGCACCTTTGCACCTCCATCACTGGCCTCCTTATACAGCAGAGCAAAGTAGGTTCTGAGAAGTCATCTGTCCAGGCTATTTAGCACTTTGTACTTCAACGGGTGCTTGGTAGAGCAAACTTTAACTACCCTTAATAAAAACCATGTGCACTTCTACAATGCTTCTGAGAGACAGATGAGAAATCTTTTATTTCATAGGATGAATATAAGGCTGAAAAATGGTAAGTAACTTTCTTAACCTTAAGCAGCCAGGAAGGTGAAATTCATCTCACGTCTCACTACTCAATGGCTTTCTACCTCATGATACCCTGTAGCTCCAAAGGATCTACAAGATCCCCTCCCCATACTCACTTCTCCAGGGCTCTGAAAGCAAGGGAGTGGACGCTACGAGCATCCAGAGCCCCAAGCCCATCTGTTCATCCCTCTTGGAGCTGTCACCTATGCCTTTCTTTCTCCTGGAGGAACTCACCATGATCCACGAGCCATGCCATGCACAATGAGTTGAGTTTCTCATCAAAGAATTCTACTCCCTGTAGGGGAAAGGGAGGTAAAAGCCTCAAGGGAGAACAGACAGGAAATAGTGTACCAAAACCTCAGGAGAATTACACCCACCCAAAAAGACTGGACTACTCTCAACCTCACTTAAAGTACCCTTTCCTTCCTTCCTTTCACTGAATTCTATGTGTCTTCTAATGACCCAAAGCCCAAGGCAACTGTCATGCCCTATACCAAGACTCCAAGCCCCCTTGTACCCATCACAACCTTGGACAATGAAGAGTCCCCAAGAGGCAGCACTGCCTGAACTCCAGGCTGCTCACTCACCAGCTGCCCAGCCAGGAGGGGCATGTACTCAATGATGGCCAGCCGCACTCGCCACTTGGCATCCTCAGCCAATTCCACGATGGCAGGGAGCAGGGACTGGGAGAGCTGCCGGATGCCAATCACCTCATTCACACAGTCCAGGTTGGAGATGATATTAAGCCGAACCTCGGGGCACTGAGAAGACAGGGCTGTGAGAATGAGCCCCAAATCCACTAGCTTCACATAACCGACATCTTTTGAAGGGCCTACTAGTGCTTAGACCCAGCTCTGCACCTTAGGAACACTGTGAAGGCATACACAAAGCAAGGAACGTTGATGATTAACTGAGGAAGCTGTTCAAATCTTGTAACAGCACCAACAATCCAGGTACCCTGTCCACATCATTGCAAAAGCAAAGCACAGCCTACATTACTTCCACTGGGAGAAGATAAGTGGAAAGCCAACTATCTGCTTCCCATGTACTTTCTCTTCTCCTGATTTCAATCTGTGTTAAACTGGACAGGTGAGTCTAACCGCTTTCCTGAGTTCTGCATGTGGTTCTAATAAATCACTGAGCTTAAGGATGGTCTTGGAGACTCAGATACAGCAAACAATGAATAAGACTAAAATCACTTGAAGGACAAGATGGCCTTATTTGGAATCTGCAAAGTGCAATTTCCCAAGAGCCTACCTCAAAAATTTCCTTACAAAAAGCATATAAATCCTTTGTTATGGTTTGGACGTGCAGTGTTCCCCAAAAGCCTCATGTATTCAGGTGCTATAAAATACCTATGTGCTATTAGGAGAAGCCTGGTTAGATCACTGGGGCGGTACCTGGAAGGGTAGCTCCGCCCCTTCCCCTCTGACTTGGCCTCCATAGGCCACTGCCATGCCTTGAGGAGCTGCCTCTACCACGTGCTTCCACCACCGCCCACGAATGAACTGTGACTCTGAAACTGTGAGATATAAATAAATCTTTTCCTTAAATTGTGGCTGTCAGGTATTTTGCAGCAACAAGAAAGTAACCAAGACATCCTTCAACAAAATAACAAGATTCTCTATCAGGAACAGACAACCAATATTCCAGCAGCAACTCTGAAAGCTAAAGAAGCCTGAAAACCAAGAGCTTCCCTCCTGATACTGCATAAATTCGTTTTGCCTAGCGCAGGGTACTCAGAGACTGGAAAAACTGGCCTGCTCCTGCCAACCTGCTATTTCCCTTTTCTGCCATGTGCCTTACCAAAGCCCACTCCCTGGCATGTCTGGGAAACACTGCTCACATGTGCTGCGTAAGGTGCTATCAATGACTGGACTGCAAGCCTGCTTAGCTCTTCTCACATGGGACAATGATTCCAATGTTGACAAAAGTGTCCTTGTCACAAAGGTACCAGGACATCCACGCCAGTGTTCTCCTGTTCTCCCACCAAAGCAATCTTTTAGATAAAATAGCTCCCACACAGAGTTTTATAACTCACATAATCCTATTTTTCTACTTCAGCTCCCAAGACTAACAGTTCTTCTGACAGTCTTTCTTCTCTCAAGAGAGACTTCTGGAGTAGGAACTTTCACCTGTCTGGAAAATAACCTAGTTTACAGGTGTTATGTGTCGGAATCTACGCTGCTACAGAATGGCCTACTAGTGTGCCACCTTGAGTTACACACAGGTAGCCCTGCGGACCCAGTCTCAGCTCTCAGGCTCCCGCAGACACCATCCCCGGTTGCCCCACACCCGCTGACCCCCTCACTCATCTATTCTCTGCATCATCATGAGAATTCTTTTCTTGATAATGCTTAATACCCAAGCGATCTACCCCAGCTCTGTCCCTTGCCTCCAGATACAGATCTAAATCCCTTCCCTAGTGGCCTCTCCAGTCATTAGGAGCACACAGATCATCTGTAGCCCAGGCTCCATAAAAGACAGTTGTGGGCCATGTGGCTGGCCCAGCTCAAATGAATGTGTGGGATGTCCACACAGATACGATGGGTCTTGTCCCTAGTAGAACCAGGCCTGCTGCTGTCTGCTCCTTGACAGGGGCAGAAGTAAAAACCAGAGAAGTCACCTTGACTGGAGAAAGCTGAGAGCTGCAAGGTTAATCTAGCAGTATGGGACTAGCTGGAATGATGCAAGGAAAACAATCCTGTCTTGTTTAAGCTAAAATATTTGGGGTCTCTTTATAGAATTTTTGCCTGATTTCTAAAAAGAATGACCCGTCCATCATATACCTATAGTACCTTGGTGGAACCACAGAGCTTGTTCTTCCATACTATCAGTCTCTAAAAATCAAAGCTACCTTGTTTTTCCTATTGTGTATTCCCAACGTCAAGGAAAAGGATTAGCACAGAGTTAGGGACACACAAAACAATGACAGAAGAATGAGGGAACACAGAGGGTTGTGCCCACACTCAATTCAGCAATGACTTAGGTGCCTCAAGACTCCAGGTCAATATGGGTAAGCAGCTAGCTCACCTCTGAAAACAGTGTTGACAGCCCTCCCAGAGACCTTACCTCGTCCTTCAGCTGAGCAAGAAAGAGGGGCAAGAGGTGCTCAATAGTGTTATCTTTGCCCAAGATGGGTGAGAGGCCCATGATGACTGAGGCCAGGGCTGACTTGACATGCTGGTTGGCATCTGACACCAGTTCCTGAAAATAAGGCACAAGGAGGTCGCAGGTCAGGAAATTCCTGCAGCAGTAAGCAGCCTCTCAGAGGCCAACACTGAAGCCCTCAGACAACAACCTGTTTCTACTTATACAGCAGGGGTGGCTTGGCAATAGGAGAAGGGAAGGCACACTGCAGTTCCTAATGAGCTCCCATCCTCAGACTTAAAGATCCTGCCCCTATCCCAAATCCAAAGTTCTGTAGATGAAGGTACACCCTCTTCCAAGACCAACCCAAACCTCAGATTCTGCCTAGTGTCAGGAACTCCAACTATTTCAACCCCAAATGCTATGTGGGAACCTAGTTTGGACAATGACTGACTGTCCTCAAAGTCTCAGCTCTGTTCCCACTTTTCTGGCAGCTCAAATCCATTCTGTTCCTCCCACCAAACCCCTTGTTACCTTTATGCAGGGTAAGATCTGGGTCATAATCACATTCTCCCTACAGTCAGCTGAGAGATTTTCACAGAATTCTGTAGAAGAGGAGTTTGAGAAAAAGGAACGTGAGACCCGATGCCCTCGTCCCAACTCCAACCCCTTGGACATCCACCCGTCTTGCTATTTTATGGTCATCAGCACCAACCTTTGACCTTGTGGGAGGCTGCGGCCCTCACCTCGGCCTCACAGTCCTTCATCAGGTTCTGGAAGGCAGGGACCAGGTCGGTTTTCGTTATTTCAGGCCCTACTGCTTTCTGGAGCTGCAGAGACAACAGGGGTGGGGACACTAAGAAGCTTGGTAGTCATCCGGGGCTGATGATGCCATATTAAAGTGAAAACACTAGAATCAGCAGGCAGAGCATGGGCAACAGAATCACTGCTGAGACCAAATCCCAGCACCACTGTACAAGAGCAGCCAAGAACTTTTCACCTCTGAGCACTGGCTTTCTCAAAGCCTAACAAGGACCACAAGCCATCTACTTTGCAGTGCTATTTGAACTAAAATTAAAATAGTTCTCCTTATCGTTCCGTTTATTTTGGTTGGGTTTTCTGTTACCTGACCTAAATCCATTCTAATGACATGGCAAGGGTACCAAAGGGGCAATCACAGAGATACTACCACTCAAACACCTGAAGTCCATGCTGATCTATTATAAAATCCCAGCTCTTGTAGGTAGCACACGCCTTCCCCTGCAAAGGACATTGTATGCCACCTAGGGATGTCAACAGCCCCTTACCTACCTCTGTGAACTTGTCAGCCACCATGTAGCGGACGCGCCAGGACTTGTCCTCAGCAGCCTGGCGCAGGGTGGGCATCACCAGGGCCTCCAGGTCCTCCTGGGGCAGGAGCTGGGCGATGTTCACACATGCCTCCACCGCCAGCAGCCGCACTGAGTCCTGGAGGGAGGATTGGGGTTGGGGAAAGATAGCACAGGCCCGGCTGAGCTATGGGGTTCTTTTTTAGGTGCAGGACCCAAATCAGGGGAAGGAGGCCAGGAGCAAACCCACCTGCTCATCAGAGGCCAGGTTGGAAAACATGGGGATGATCTCACTCTTGACATTGTCCAGCTCCAGCACCTTAGCAAACTCCCCCAGCTTGGAGGCTGCGGCCCGCCGCACCATGGGGGTGTCATCTGAGCACAGATTGCGGAAGTACCTAGGGGTGGGGATAAGGCTCAGGAAGGGGAACCCTGGGTGTCATGGAGAGCAGAAGTGCCACACATTGTGGTCACTCAGGTGGTACCTTTGGGCGGGTGAACCTGGGCTAGGGTTGACCCTCTTGAATCTCCCCAGCCCAATACATGGGGCTCACAGAAATAATGCTGACAGTGTCAATGTGAGTTTCAATGGGATAACATGTGAGACACTAAGCAGCCCGTCTAAACGTAATAAATATACACGCAGTGGTGAAGGCTCTGAACTAGTACCATGACCATGCAAAATGCTCACCTAAAATACCAATGAAAGGTTTTATTTTTCAGCAGCAACTGCCTAGAGATGCATGGAGACTAACACAGCAACTAAGCAAGTGTAGACAGCTGTAAGCCACACTGGTGGGGTGAGTACCATCTCACCTCCCAAGCCTGATGCTCAACTGTTTGAGGAATCATGGAGAAGGCAGCTAGAAATTTTTAAAAAGCACATTTGCCAAGGGTTTCTAGACCTGCGGCTGGCCTGAGGTAATATTAGATGTAACTTAGTAAGCAATTTATGTACCAGATTCTGTTCCAGGGATTTATATGGAATAACTCTTTGAAATCTCAATAACCAATGGGAAGACTTCCACTGACACATAGTGGGTAGGTTCACCTAGAGTATGTGAGACCACACTCAAGGACAGGCTTCTCTGAGGGGTATAAGACCACAGCATGCAAGACATAAGAGCCAGGCATGTTAGAGCCTTGAGGACACATACAAGAGCTAAGGATTCAGATAAGGGGACCGAGCTGACGAGGCCTGGCAGCTAGTAAGGGAAGAGGAAAAACTCACTGTCGAAGTTCTGCCTTCACTGCACTGGATACTCGAGGGTAGCAGACAGAGAAGAGACCGCAGGCTGAAGTGCGGGAGGTGAACCAGTCGCCACCTGCCAGCCGCTTCACCAACGGCACGAAGTGAGCCTCCAGGTCAGAGGGTGAGTGCTCATGTGAGATGGCCCGCAAAGACTCCACCGCCTTGTCCCGCACCACCGTCTCCTCCACTGTGGCCAAGGACTCCAAGGGCGGCTGCGGCAAGAACACACTGCGTCACAGGGCAGCCCCTTCCCTGCCACTTCAGCTCTGAGCCACCTGGGACACCCTGGTAAGCTCACCTCTAAGATGCTTCCTCTGACCAGCCCAGCCTACTCTGCATCCAGCAAATTCCTCATGAAGGTTCTCACCGAGTAGTTCCTAGAACTTCACTGGTATTTGTGAACCTTAAAATTACCCCAGTCATGTTTTGAGAGATCCACCAGTCCATAGCTTTTCAGAGTACAAGAATTATTGTTCACACTGACTGGCACCTATCTGACATGCCTGAAGCAAGGCCTCTGTCCTACTTGACTCTGAAGGGCTCATTTCATCTCACAGAACCCTGGAAAGCAGTCCTGACCAGACTCTGTCCTTTTTTAGAGAGAAGGAACCTGGGCTCCAGGGAAGCCAAGTAACTTATACAAACTAGTAGTAATTACAAACCAATATCCAAAACCTGGCCACCTGGCTCTATCTCATCTTCTCCCACACAGCAGTTCCTGTTAGTGTCTGGCCAGCTAACACCCAGTACAGACAGGTGCATGGGCAGTTGACTGGGGCCTGTAGAATTAATTTCATGAGCAGCCCTGGAACCTCAACTGTGCCAAACACTAAGTATGTGACCTTGACAGGATACTCAACCTCCAGGTACTCACGGTGGCTCATCTAATGAGACTCTCCCAACTCTAAAGGAGGAATGTAACAATAACACAATGACAACTGCAACGAACACTGGTTAGGGCTCTTCACGTGCGAAGTGTTGTGCTATGGGCTTATTAAATCAATTAAGATTGATTTAAGAATCTAATGGCCCTCATATTGCATCAGAAGACACAGAGGTTCAGTAATTTTCTCAGAAGTCACACAACCTAGCCTGACTCCAAATCCAAAGCTTTACATGTAGTGTGTCAGGTAGACACCCAGTAAACAGCATGTTAACAAGTACAACTTCAGTACGACGATATTAAATGCCAATAGCATCTTAACAGATTATGTCCAAGACACATGTGCTCTGAAAGTGCCTCCAGCCTCTGGTACACCATGTCCTTCGTGGACCAGTCTAATTCCAAGGGGTTCATGACCAAGTGGACGTCCCTCCTTCTATACTCACCAGCAGGCAGTGCACATACTCTGGACCTCCCACCAGAGTGGTGAAGGTTCCCAGCTGTTCTGCCAGGGCCAAGAGGACCTCATCTTCATCGTAGATGGTGTCTGTGGAACCAAGATAGACTCTGTTGTAGTCACACCCTAAGCTCAACCCCAATCCCTCAGGAGCCCAACCTTAGACCAGCAAGACTCCGCTATACTCTCTCACCCTACTGGCTCCAAGTCTTCCCACCCACAATCTGGATGGAAAGAGATGGAGGCATAGTGAGTTTGGAGGACAGAACCTAAGTCCCACTCGGCCCTTTACTAGGTGTGAGATACTAGCAAGCTGAGCCCCAGGCTCTGCTCCTGAGAACATGGTGCTAGTCACTATTCGCCCTCCCATGAAGAGCAAATAAAACCATATATACAGAACACAGATGTGGCAAGTGGGAGCTTTTCTATTTGGGTCAGGCTTCTATCTTCAGCATGATTTTCTTCATTAGGCGTTTCCTTCTCTACTGCGACACAATTCTTTTCCATCCTTTCAGACTTGGTTCAGTTGCTCAAAGAATGACTGTGGCAGAAAAAGTGCTTTGCCCTTAAGCCCAATCCAAGGGTCCTTCTCCTGAAAACCCAGCTTCTTCTCCCTGGTGTCTGGGAAAGTGTGTAGACACCTTGGCATCCATCAACACTGAAATCCCTTGACCTTTGGTATTTGCAAGCCAAAAAGAGAAGAGTCAGGAGAAACAAAGCCTGTTGACACCATGATCTCAGATTTCTACCCTCCAGAATAGCAAATTAAATTTCTGATGTTTTAAAAACCTAATCTGTGACATTTTGTCCCTGGCAAACTAACACAATAGTAATTTTCCTCCCGTAACACTGGTAGACTATGAGCTGAGAAAGGACTTTTAGCTTGTTCTGTCTGAAACAATTATCACCTTTTCTGAAAGTGATTAAAAGCCCCAAGATTAAAAGCCCAAAGCACAAAAATCTGACATGACTTGGCACTCCAACAAGTCAAAGAAATCTCTGAATCATGGGACCTCTTCAACTGCATGGCTCCCATACTATTCTAGCCTTCACAGGTCTTCCTGTCTGCATTAAGGTTACAGTATTACATGCTATTCCATGATGTAATAGAGATAATACTTTCGTGTTAAACTCAGTAAACCTTCACAATGATCCTAGTATGTAATGCATGATTACCCACATTTTAAAGAGGAAGTGACAAAGTACATTGAGGCGGGACTAAACCCATGTATTCCGAGCCCAGATTCTCTGCTTCCAGCCATTCTCGATCTCAAATGCCTTTGTCCTTCTCTCCCTCTCTCTACCCACCCTCTCAATAAATTCTACAGGCATGTACAGTTTGCTCTGATAAATATCATTCTCCTCTCTCCTCCATCCACAATGGTGCATGGCCCTGTTCTTCAGGATTAAACTGTAACAGCTCCACCTGGTACTTAAGGCCAGCAACATGCAACTCATCATCACCAATCTCCCTGGTGGCTGTGACTCATCTGAATCACCAGTCAGGCCCCCCTCAACTCACCAGTTACTCTTACTAGTCGCCTTCCAACTATCACCTCCTAACAGCGGCACCGACAGAGCACTGAGCGCTTCCTATGGATCAGGCTATGTGGGGCCCCACACTTTCCCACAACCCTGACTCAGTTCCTTGTGATCACGTAATAGGGAAGGAAACAGAAGCTAAGAAGTAGAGTAAGCTCTGCAGATCTCCCCACCAGGCTGCTAGACTAGCTGTTTGTTTCTACACCACTTTCCTCCAACAATTTTCCCAACATTTTAACCACATTACTATTCCATATGCCACCCTCACTGCTCCAGAAGTCATCCTGTCTCAGTATTCTAAAATTTGAGTCGTTCCACCAGTTTACCAGTACAAACCGCTTGGCCTGGGATCACGTGCTGAGCATCACGTGTGTATACATCCCCTCTTCAGTTCAGGCTTAGAATCACACCTCTGTGCCCCCAGTCACAAGGTGTGTCACTGGACAAGTCAGTGAATCTCTTTAGACCTCAGTTTCCACAAAAGTCAGATAGAGATTGGGTAAGTCTTGGTCACCTCTCTCTCCAAGACCATCCCTAGGTACCAGTGAGGTGACTGGATATAAAACCCTCCACTAGTGAGAAAGCACTCTAAAATAAACCTTAGGCCGTGATTAGTAGTAAGTATAATGTAAAGCTGTAAGAATGTAAGAGCTGTAGTGATAAAAACAGTAAACATAATGTAAACATTGTAGTCATAAGTATAGGAATGAGAGGATTTATTACTAACCAGTGGTCTAGTCTGGAGAGACAAGTTTCTGAATACTTTATAACTTCACAGACCACAGCCTTAGTCTAGCAGCCAATACTCAAGCAGCACTTACATAAAAGGCACTGTTCCAACCTCTTTATGGGAGTCTCAATTTTTCTACTAGTCTATACTGGCTTCTCCATTTTACCCATGAAGATCTGAGGGAGATGTAAGGCATCTTGACCAAATTCAAAATGTGAAAAGTGGGAGGGTGTGAATCTGAAACCTGTTAGTAAGGATCCCAAACCTGTACCATCAATCATAACTAATGCTGTCAAGTGTGGAGCCAGGACGACTATACAAATACCCTCTTAGTTACCTCCTAACCGTACAGCGGCAGGCAAATGAATTACTTCACCTTTCTACATGTCAATCTCCTCACCTACAAAACGAGAACAGTAAGATTACCTGGCTTCACGTGTCGCTGTGAGGCTGACTCAGTAAAAAGTAATGGTGACCCCTACCTGTGGATGCAGGCAGCAGCATCAACGCTTTGTAGCACTATCTCAATCTCAAAAACAACCTCGACACCACCTGACACATAAGTATGTAATGTGTTAACAATTATTGTCAATCTTTAATGCTCATATTAACACTATAGAACGGGGATCATTACCCTCATATTACAGATTAAAAATATGTAAGGGAGACTGAAGTAAAAGGACCTGCCTAAAGTCACCAGTTAACAGTAGGTACAGCAATTCAAACAGATTTGTTCTATGTCACTTTCACTAGTGCCTGCCAGTATCATTCTGGACTACTCTCTCATGCAGGCCTGCACTTTACCTTCTGCAAATCCTGCCTCTCCTCAGTAGCACAGATAAGATACACACAAGAGTTAAATCCACAATGAGTCTCTGCTCTTAACTGGCAGGGAACTGCCACTACCGTCATCCAGCCCTGCGCCCAATGTTTCCATTGCATCTGGCCCCAGGAATCCACCTCCTTACCTGTAAGGAAGGGCAGGAGCTCACTTCGGGTCCTTTCAACCCCGAGGGCCAAGGCAATAGTGGACAGCTTCTTGATACTATTCAGGCGCAGCTAATGAAAGAACAAGAGAAAGAGAGGAGAATATTAGAAATCCCAGGCTCAAGGGAGTTCCACAGCTCTAGAACTAGACAGGCCAGTCCGGGAAAGCCTAACAGCTTATGTGAAAATGCCCATCAATGACCAGGGTCTTGGTAAAAATCTACGAAGTAATCTAGGACTCTGAGTCGATCATTAAAAAATAGTGGCAGCAGCAGCAAAAGTGAGTTTCCTCTAGGTCTCACAGAGCCCAATACTTACTCAGCTGCTGTGTTTGCTGTGTGTGTGTGTGTGTGTGTGTGTGTGTGTTACAAGAGACTGAACTCAGGTTGCTGTGTGTGTGTGTATTCATACCAAGAGACTGCTGAACCCAGGGCCTCTGCACTGAACTATATCCTTAGCTCGATTGCTTGCTTTTGCATTTATTTTTAAAACAAGGTCTTGCTAACCTCTAACTCATTAAGTTGCCTACTATGGGCTGGAACTTACAATACGCCAATCCTCCTGCATCAGCCTCCCTAGGTGCTAGGATCACAGGTATGCATTATCCAGCTTCATCTGCATTTTCTAACATCTATATGAAACCACACCGAACTCCTACCTCCTGTATGGCCCCTTGCACCGTCAGAAACACTACGCACAGCACAGCACAGCACTTCAACAGCCGCAGCCCCTCTGGGCCTGGTGTGCACCAAGTCCTCACATTCACTATGCCCTTAATCCTCACAGGACTCCTACAAAATTAGAGCTACTCTCCATCCCACTGTACAGAGGGTAAGAGAACAGGGGAGCAAAAATTCCTTCTCAGGGTCATAAAGTTAAGACAGCAGACATTTAAACTCAGGAAAACAGGCTAACACTGGCGATGAAAAAAAAAAAACAGTATCATAATATTAATATAAAAACAAAGTAGCTCTAGTAGTAGTAAAAGTAACACTAGTATAGTGGGTTGAATATTGGCCTGTCGTATTTTGCTAAGTATATTTTGGTTTTCATTCATATTTCCTGACTTATAACTCCCTCCCCAAGGCAGGCCAAAGAAACAGGAATTTCTCTTCTCCACGTAGGAGTCCCAGAAATTCTAATTTCCAGTGTGTGTCTTCTTGGAGTAGACTATAGTGGAATTCTCTGACCTAGCTTGCCTGCTGGGTCAGAGAAAATCACAAGACCATCACTTCAGAATGGGTCCTGTCCCACACCCTAGAGAAAAGGATGCTTTATAGCAGCTAATAAGAACGCTAAGGGAAACTGGCCTCACTAAGCTTCCTCACTCAGTCTATTAGCATTAGGCCACATACTTTATGTCCCAACATTTTGGCAGTCATCCCCCCATGCTTTCGTTATGCGCATGCAAGGAAGTCTACATAAAAACCCAGAAGGATAAAGATTAGAGAACTTCGATATATTTGGACATGTGGAGGTTCTTGGAGGCAGTACAGAGAGGGCGTGGCAGCTCCACACCCCTTCTCTTATACCTTACCCTATCCGTCTCTTCATCTGTATTCTCTATGATATCCTTTATAGAAAAACAAAGAGTAAATATGTCTCTGAGTTTTGTGAGGAGTCTTGCATATTAACTGAATCCAAGAAGTGGGCTATGGGAACTCTGATTTACAGCCAGCTGGCCAAAAGCACACGACTCCACCTGCCAAGTGAAGTTGGAGACTGAGCTCTCAACCTGTGGGATATAATACTATCTCTTGGTGGGCAGGGTCACAACCGATTTGGATCAGGGGACACTCAGCTGGTGTCTGCTACAGAACTCACTGCTTATTTGCTGGTGGGGAGAAATCATCCCACCTTTCAGAATCACAGAGTTTTCTGTTCATTGTGGTTGAGAGCAGAGGAAAACAGGCAGTTTGTTTTTCTGATACATAGCCTCTAAACCTTAACTGTCAGCACTTACAAATGTGAACAGGGTCTTTGAAGATGTATTTAAGAATACAAAGAGAAGGTCACCCTAAATTGAGGGGTGGTCCTAGATCCAATGGCAGTATTCTTATAAGTGAAAAGGAGGAAACAGACATCTGCAGAAGGCACAGCCATGGAAGATGGAGACAGATGTCAGGTGAATACACGCACGAGCCAAAGAGCACTAAGAACTGGAGGCAGCCCACAGCAGTCAGGACAAGAATGCATGAGCAATCCTGAGAGTCTCCGGAGGAACCAGTCCTGCCAACACCTTATTTCACACTTCTAGCCTCCAGAACTCTGAGAAGTTAAACATGTTGTTTTATACCACCCAGTTCATGGTGATTTGTTGCAGCAGCCCTGGAGAAGGATGTGTCTGGCTAACACACCTAACAAGTCTCTCTGGAACTTCTCCACCCTGTGGCTCCACTGAGGCTCAGAGAGGTAAACACTCAGCGAAACTGGCACTGAGAGCGCTGAGGTCTAAATCCAGCTGCTTTGAAAGCTGGCTGACTTTGGAACCCTTCTCTTGTGCTTCATCTTCATAGGTGCCTCTCCCACCTGGCTCCCAGGCTATCCCAAGAATCTAATGAGATCATCTGTTAGAGTTGGAGGAAAGGTGCTGCAAAGGGGGTATGAGGAAGCCACTGCTGGTCACCCAATGGACTGAATCCTCTTCCTGGAAGAAGTCACAGAGCAGAAGGATCAGGCAAAGACAGGCCCCCTCTACCTGTTCTTGTCTTGGGCCTCACGCACTAGGACGAGGTCTGCAAGTGACTTAAGTCCTGCATGAGTAGACAGTGGTTCACGCATCTCTTTAGGGTCACAGACAGTGACAACACCCAGAAGAAATGTCAGGGTAAAAAATGCACAAATTTTTCACATCACATGACTCAGCTTTTCAGAATGCCTGAGCTTCAAGTAGCCCCCAACTCATCTTTTTGGCAGTCAAAAAGGATTACATAGTATAAAATCTCCGATTCAAAAAATAAGCTGTACATACAGATAGACCTAGAGAAAGATTTTTTTTTTAAATGGCAGACACTATCCTTAATGGACTTGCACAGGTACCCACTATACAGGCCTAGAGGTTAGCCAAAATGTTTTATAAATTGACAGCAAACGTTCACAGCTTTGAGGACCACAGAGTCCCTGTGCCAACTGCTCAACTCTGCCCTCCCCGTTCAACAGCATCCACAGAACCAGACATTATGTACACAAGCTATTTTGGCCCACAGGCTGTTTTGATGACCCTTTTGCTAGTCTTTCAACATTCTTATGCATGAAAATTTTATAATAAAGTACATGGGAAGTGGTGATCCAGTTGCTGGGATTTTTTCCTCTTTCCCCTCAGGTTAGATCTTTGTGTTCTCTTCTCAGTGGGGCCGACAGGCAGCCACAGCCACAACAGGTGCACAACAGCTCTGGCAATGACAGGAACAAGCACAGTAATAATCACAATGCCAGTGAAAACAGCAGCAGACATCTATTGATTACCATGCACTTCAAAGCGCCTGACATGGATATTGAAGGCAGCCCTCATTTACAGACAGATGCTAATGTAGGAAAGTAATGAAGCCGTAAGCAGAACCCAGACAGTCCACTTGCTTTTAATAACACACTGTGGTTGATGAAAGATTCCAGAGACAGGACCATGAGAACCTGGCCTCCTCTCCCAGCTTGGAGAGCTGTCTTTAGGTATTCCAATTTTAACTATGACCACTGGTTTCTTTAGGCAGATGGGACTGTGAATGGTCAAGAAAGGTGACCTGGAGTGGCACTTCAGAGCCACATTGCCTAGGCCCAAGGTTAATGTTTACATACTAGCTATGGGATCTCAGCAATCTTTGCGCCCTTGTGGCCTTCAATTTCTTTATCTGCAAAGAAAGTATGATGCTAATACCTAACTTCAAAAGGTACCCACAGTACAGAGTGACTGATGCACTCTAGGGACACCTTACTACTAGGAAAGATCAGCACAGCAGCTGTGGCACCTCACCCTGACAGCATCCTTACTTTGCTTGGGTTACCAAAAAGGCATGATTTCAGCTAGACACCTATCCACCCATGTCTCTCCTCTCTTCTTTTCATCAAATAAGAATTTTGACTGAATAACAATGGCAAATTATTCTCCACAGTTCTTAACTATGCTGCTGGCTCTACTCTGGGTGCTTTAAGGTTTCAACTCATTTGATTTTCACACCCTCGTGAAGGAAACACAGGAAAATGCAGGACATCCACCTTTCAGCAGACACTACAGGCGAAGGGAAGTCAAGTAACTCCACTGGGTCCACAGGTGGCAGAGCCAAGAAATAAGCCCCCAGCCACCAGGCTCTTTATCAGTACCACAGATTCTTACTTGGCTTTTGTTTTTTTTATTAGGGTTAGGGACCCAGTGGTGGTGCCCACGCGCCCCTTCGGCAGGTCTAGTATTGACCATAATTTTGAAATAGAGGCGACTCTCACTAACACCCAGCAGTCACAGGATCTTCTTATCACAGGCTCTTGTGATAGAGTAACGGAAATTTAAATCTAAGTAAGAGGTTAATTAAAAATAATTTTGAGTGGGCATATTTCCCCCACTCAAAATTCATGGACCTGCCTGGAAACTAGACATGAGCCCCAATATTAAGGGGTCCAACACTGGGTTGTACTATTATTCAGATGCTAAGGTTTTCAGCTATGTACATGAACTCCTGGAAAAAATATTCCAAATTATTTTTTGCATCTGAATGTGCTATGCAACCAACATTTGGCCTCTGAAACCCAGATGGAAATATGTATTACTAGTAGGAAGTGCTCTTAAGATGGAAAAGGGCCACACTTTCCTTCCCTCCTCATCCCAAGGGGAAGCATAATGGCTGGAGCTCCAAGAGCCATCTGAGGGCTTTGAGGAGACTAAGACGGGAAGGACAAGCAAACACAGTACAATGTTAGGAACTCGGGACCTTTACAACATAGGTGCCAGAGCAGCTTGGATGATCACCAGACTTTTTGATCATTGGTCAGAAATAAACTTCAACCTCGTGAAGTCCTTGTTATTTAGAATTTTCCTATCACTCACAGCCAACTCGATCCCAGCTGACTCAGCACATGGCCTAGTTCTTGACAAAAAGAACTAAGGGCAAGGCTGCTGAGGTGCTTCCAGGAAAGATCCTCTCTTGGATGGAAGGTAAGGAGCAAGAACCTCTGTGCCTTGGATTAGCTCTGCTTTCCCCTTGGTTGGCAAGGACAGCAAGTGTTGTGGCAACCTCGTGACCACAGGAGGCAAGTCAAGACAAGGGCACGCTCTGACCCAATTCTGTGACATTCTTCAGCTGCTGAAGTCCTTATACAAGGAAGAAAGAGAAAGAGAGAGAGAGAGAGAGAGAGAGAGAGAGAGAGAGAGAGAGAGAGAGAGAAAGGAACCTTACTAAACAAAGCATGGCTAGGTCCTCTGGAGTATTTCTGACAGACCAGCTAGTGTATCATGAGTAAGATACCCTCACTGTTCCTTGTTAATTCACCATCCACTGTAATATGGCACTTGTACTCTGCAGTTAGCCTGCCTTTGTCCCTGTAGGCCTCAGCCCAGAACCTAGTAAACAGAAATCTAACAAAATGTCTTTCCCTAGCATGCACCTGCAGAAACACTACCACTTGGAAGATTCGCTTGTATTTAATCTGTAGAGCTTCCTCAATACCAACATGAACAGCATAACCCATGTGTAATATTCCTTTGATTCACAATTAGAATAATCCTAGAGGCTTTATTCTCGCTTGCAAGTGTCAACATAATCTGGGCCAATCTCAGATCAGCTGCCTATCAAAATGGCTTCCCTGACAGTAATCAAAACCAAAACCAAAGGAAAAAAAAAGTCATGTCAACTTCCCGCTTTATACAATTTGAAAAGGTTCTGAAAACTCAACTATCTTTTAAAGTGCTTACCACGTGTTAAGTTCAAAACTAGGTATTTTACATAGTTTCTCTTCTACAACACACCTAAGAAGCAGAAACTACTCTATATTCATTCTGCTGATGAGGAAACTGAGGCATGGGATAGGGGAACAATGCCCATTCAGTGTATTTGTGGCAAGCCTAGCATCTGTGATCTTCATCACTGCCTTTGACCATCTGTAAGCTCTTAGAAGGCATTCTTACTTCAACTTTCTGCATCACCAAGTAAGTCCCCAGGCATTCTGTAAAAAGAAGCTGGAGCCAAGGACACCATGTCTTCAAGACACAGACACAAGGGAATTCTTTAATGCCTCTGATGGTAGCTAGGAACTTCTGTCTTTGCATAGTTTATCTAATTTAATCTTAAAGCCTGGCAGTCGTTAACTTCCACTTTTTCTCTCTTAACAAGAAAAGCATAGCCCAAAGCGTTGACTAACTTGTAAAGTGGTCAGTACAGAATTCAAGCCCTGCCTTTGCACTGTCATTTCAGTGTCACCTCCTAGATAAGACCATCTACAGTGGAGATCCAGAGCTCAGGGCTGACGTGTGTACAGAAGCCAGTGCCCCTGGGTAAATTCTAGTTTTGCTACTTACTAGGTTATAGCCTATTAATTGAGTGTCCTCATTTACTAATTTGAATTAGACTGAAGTTTCATGATTAAGTTTGGAAATGTAAATAAACTAAACCAAACTGTAAATAAGACACTTCTAAATCCAGAAAACCTGACTACGAATTTAGTATTAGATGGTACCTGGGAAAGGCTACGGTGCTCAGTGTGATAATGGAAGTGTAATTTTAAAAAGAACTAATGGAAATAAAGTGAATACCGATCGTGAAAGCCTTCTGTGAGAATTTAACATAGACAAAACACTCAGCACAGTGCAGCACAGAGCAGCTTCCCAACCTCAGCACCGCTGCCATTCGGAGCAGGATAGTCCTTCTTGTGGAGGCTATGATTTGTCCCCACCCAACAGACGTCAGCTGTGCCTCTCACCAGCTGCGACAGTGCCCCTGCACCCCTGCATCTGGCCTATACATAATACTGGTTTGCCAAGGGTAGGGAGGCTTGGGTAAGGAAAGCAAATCTACTGAGTCTACCACAGGGTGTGGAGAACAAACTTATGTTCCTCATCAACCCTCTTAAATCTCGCTTTCCAGGTATAAAACCATTTGTTAGCTATCATAACAACTGAAGAAGTCATCATTTGCTAAATGCCTGCCACGAAGCAGCCACTTAACGTGACAATTTTATTTCATCTTCACATTAATTCCTCACTGTTACCCAAATTTTGCAGGTGAAAAACCTGAGCCCCAAGACAGGAAGGTACTCTACCACAGACTCACGGGGGACAAACTAGCTAGCAGAGCTGAGATCAAACCCATCACCCTCCTTCTACATCCAATGTGTAAGGACCTCCCACAAGCCCTTCCCAACTATCCTCACCTACATGCTAATACTGCAAAGCTTCTCATTAAGACTATCTGCTCCAGTTCACTCCTTATACAGAGACACAATGTCCTTTAGAATTAAATCAGAAAATGTCACTCTTCTATTCAAACCTTACAATCTTACCAAAGCCTTCATCCTGGCCCACCAGCCTCACCTAAGCTAGCCTCAGCCTACTCACTTCCCTTGCCATCCACTCTGTTCAGCCATATGGACCTTCAGCAGCTCTTAGAACACATCAAGCATGCTTCCACTCGGGGTCTTTGTACCCATATTTCCCTTTCCGCAAATTACTCTTTTCTCTACCATGCTCAGCATTCCTTCCTCAAGGGAGCCATCCCTAACCATTCCTAAAACAGCAGCCCCACGGCACACATTATTCACTTTTGCTATACTGTTTTCCTTAAGACCCATCACCAGTGACATGCATTAGAGATCCACTATGTAGCCCCCTAGCAGAGTATAAACACAAGGGCAGCAGATATGCTGTTTTGTTCCCTAATTTATTTTGTGCATCTAAGACAATCTGTTACACAGGAGATGCTGAATAAATATTTGCTGCATAAATGTTCTGACACTATAGGATGTCATATCTCATGGTCTTCCTGGCATTCCCACTGTCTCATCACAGACAAGATTAAAATATCTGGCAGAGGAATATGGCTACCATGTGTTCAAGTTGCTTCAAATTCTATTCCTTTTTCAGGTCCTATCTCCTTTGGTATTCTTTACTGGCTCCTCTACTTCTCCACAAGACTTTGGCCAAGTTATTTATGCTCACTATGCTTTAATTTCCTCATCCAGAAAGTATGGAGAGGCCACAGGACTTACTTCAAAGTTGTGGTAACTCAGTGAAGAACATAAAATCATGTCATAAAATCATACTTTAAATAGAACAAGTAACCAATGATTTGACACAAATAATTTAAGTCGGAAGTTGACTTTATTTTTTTGCAAAGAGCCGGACAGTAAGTAGTTGGAGGTAGTCTGGCTTTGACTTCCTCTCCAATTCCATTTCTCATCATCATTAACAACTCATTACCTTCCCTTCTGTGTTTCCATGGTCCTCAGAAGACACCTTACGTATCCCACGTTGGGGTCTTTTCCTCTACTCAGAATGCTAGTCTCCAGAGTTCAATGGGCCTGATGTCCTTCTAGCCAAAACTGTGGCACATTCGCCAGGCTTCCCCAGACTCATTCCTGCTTCCTTTTCCCCAAACCGCTTTCTATCATCTACTGTCTTCTATGCTGTAACTTCACAAGAAGTGGACAATTTCTGCCCACAGCTCACTGCCATCGCCCCTTCACCCAGATCAATATCTACTATACAACAGGCATTCCACAATTGTGCCCCTTCACTGACCTCAATGCAATAAAATTACAATAAAAGAACAAAGTAAAATTATATTAAAATGAAACACTTTACTATCCTCAGCCTATGACCTTCGTCAACCTTTACTTTCCAGCCACAGAAACTGTGAAAGGCAGAATAATGCCCTCATATACATAGGTGCATCCCCAAAACCTATGAATAATCTACCAGATGGGGCAAAAATGTTTCTGCAGAGGTGATAACGGTTAATTAAGCAAGAACCCTACAGTGACGCTGTTATCTGTGTGGGACCAATGTAACCACATGAATCCTTAAAAATCAACTAGCCTTTTCTAACTGTGATCAAGAGTAGATATGACTAGGAATAGCCAGAAAGTCCCAATACTGCTGGCTTTGAAGTTAAAAAGTAGCCATGGGCCAAAGAATGCAGGGGCATCTAGAGTTTACACAAAAGGCACTTTGATTTTAGCCTACTAGGATCCATGAAAGATTTTTAACCACCACACTGTGAGACAAATTCGTGTTCTTTATGCCACTAAGTTTATGGCAATTTTTGTTTAACAGCCAATGGAAATTAATACATCAAATAAACCATGATCCTTCTTGCTACAGGTGAATTTCCCATCAAAGAGCTTTCTTCGACCTCAGTACTAAGGACATTTGTGGGCTGGATAGCTTTTTTGCTGTGAGGTCTGCAGAGTACTGTAATCTTTTAACAGTACCCCTGACCTCTACCTACTAGAGGATAGAGCAATTTCCAAGTTATGACAACCAAAAATAGCTCCAGATGCCTAAAGTCCCCTGGTTGAGAACTCCTGACATTATATATTTGGTCATTTTTTGGGATCCTTTTACTCGACCTTCTATTCCACCTCAATCACTGTACTTCACCGACTGCCTTACTCCCCACCCCCTCATACTTGCTATATCCTCGGCATAGAGCACCTCACAGCTCTTCCCTTGACCCCATCAAGTGTTTCCTCACACACCACCTGCTCAGGAAACTTCCCTCATCCTCTTTAGGATCCTAACGAGCATTTGCTGATTCACTGTTGTAACACCGTTTCCTTCCATTTCTCAAATGTATTAATACTGTAGATTAGGTTCTGGTTACTTGTTTCACATCTGTCTCCTGCGCAGCACCACAACAGGTATCACACCTATTTCCATAGCACCGTAACTAATACGCAGCAAACGTTTATTCATTCAAAGAATTCACATAATCCTATAAACTACACAGTTATCCCCATTTGAAAAGGGGAGATTCAGGCTTAAAGGCAGAAAACAACATGCCCATCTCAATCAGCAAGGAGAACAGGCAGGAGTATAAATGCAACCTGTGTGACACCAGAACCAGTCAAGGTCCAGGTTCAGCAAGTTTCCCGGTACACCCCTATTTATAAATTAGGAAAGTGAGGCCTAAAGGAAGGTTGGGACCTCTTCAAAATAGTTCTAAGTAATTACAGCTAACATTTATTGGGCCCTTACACAAGGCAGACACAGTCCTTTTTCACTAGCTCAGTTCCTCGCAGTCACCCAATAAAGCTAGGACCATTATTAGGCCTTATTTTACGGACAAGAGAAACCCTGGGCAGTGAAATGTGCACAAGGCCACATGGCGGGTGGAAGAGGGACTACACTCTGAACTCTAAATCCACACCAGCCAGATCCAGGGACGCTGGGTCACCTCACCCCGTTCACCAGAAACGTGAGCCAATTTAGCAAAAAGCCCTGATGAGTGAGTGAGTTTCCACTTAAGGGTGGGGAGCTTCATCCCTAAAAGTGAGGCTTTCTCCCGTCGGGAGGGGTGTGTTTTTACGTCCCTTTCCTCGTAAGGGATCTACAACAAAAATCAGGGCAGGGCACAACTGAGATGGCAGCTTTCGCCTTTCGTGCCCCACTAAGTCCAGCAGCAAAAACGCAAAAATAAAAGAAAGAAAAAAAAGAAAGAAAAGAAAACCTATCCAAGTGCCCACCAATCCATCAAGCGGACACTCCCAAACTCAAGCAAATCACGCGCCCCACCCACCCGCCAGGGGCCATCCCGGGCCCGCCGCCAATCACCCAGACTGCTGCTCTCCGCACTAGGCCCGCCGACCTCGTACAGGCCGCCGCGCGCACTTGCCAGGCCCCGGGACCCTCCAGGCTCACCCGGCCCCCGCCCAACGCTGAGCCGAAATCCAACCAAGGGCCTCGTCTCACCCCGTCTAGCGACCTAGAAAGATGAGAGCTGAGCGCTGATTGGCCGCCACCCCTTCCGCCACTCCCAGCGAATGCTGAGCCCTCTCCGCGAGGGCCGCCCGAGCCCCTGTGTCCTTCTCCCCATCTTCCCCAAGTCCCCGGTAGCTTCCGAACCTGAACATCCTCGTTGCGGAGCTCATCTATAAGCACCGCAATAGGGTAGAGCGAGTCGTCGCCGTCGGCCGCCGCCATCTTGGCTCCGTCCCGTTCCTGTCAGACTGCGGCCAGCGCTGGGCTCAAACGGGAGGAGGAAGGGGCAGGGCCGAGAGGAGAAGGAAAGGAGGCCGTTGGGGCGCCCGAGCCACTTTACAGGGGCTGCCCGGCCGTCATTGGCTGCGCTACGCTGCTCCAAGACTGGTCCGGGCGCGTGAAGTCCCGCCCACTGCCAATTTACCACTGGCCGAACTAACAAGATTGGCTTGTCGGAGCCTACAATAGGAGAAAGGAAACGGAAGTGCGGGGCATCTTAGAAACCAAGATTGTACCCGCCTACGTTGCCGCTAACAACTGAGCTGTTGCTAACCAAGAAGGGGCGGGCCTGGCAAAGGGCTGCCCGGCCCTTGGGCGAGTTTGAGGCAAGGCGTGTGGTAATATATGCCGTAATGGGGGAGGATCTGATCGGCCCGCAAGTCTTGGCTCTTTTATTATGCGGGCTAGCGCAAGGTCTCTCCAGGCCTTTGTGTGGGAGGTGGCGTAAGTTTTACGTCCAGTCGGAGAGAAGGGGCGAGTGGCCTTGTTCCTTGTTCCAGGCCTCTAGGGCCGGTATTCAGGATCTTGTCTGGGCACACCCCACTTCAGCTCTGCCGTAGCGCGTCTTGCTGTTTAGTGCCAACAGGGTCTGCTAGGCCACACCTGGGAGTGCCATTTCTATTCACTGTCACATCTCTGCAGCAATCTCCGCACCCGCCTCCCCGCCCCTTTGTCTCAGGCAACCGGGTGGCTCATCTTGAACTGTCCTAGAAAGGACATTGCTTCTGGAAGCACCCATGTCTTCCTTTCAGCAGGGAGTGTTACGTAGAGACAATCACAGGGCGGGTTTTCGCCCGTCCTAAGCTTTTTAATGAGCACTGAAAGAAAAGGTGCATTTTAGAAATCCTGCGTTCCTATTGACGTTTCTAATGAGTGTGTATTAACTATGCTAGTTCAAATCGAAGCTACTGGGTTTTTTATTTACCATGCTTTGGTTATATGTTTATGGTTTTCATATGCAGGAATGAAAATTTTAGTTTTTAGTGACAATGACATAATCATTTGCCTGTTTATCTGTATTTTGGAATACGCATATATGTGCCCATGTATATATTCATATGGAACTTTATACATTAGGATATTCAGTTGGTAACCGTTATGTATCGCATATAAATATAATGGGAAAAGATTATCGTTGGAAACATTAAATGTGTAATTACATAAAGTATAATAAAAATATGTCATAATTATGTATTTGATATAGTAAGAAATATATAAAGCTTCTGTGTAATATTTTTAAAATGACCAACAAGGTTAATAAAAGTCTACTGATTGCAGCTTAATATTTATGTATGGTTCTTTTTGCCCTTAAGAACTTTTCTACTTGGAATGTATAGGCCAAATTCAGTGTTTCTAATTCACTTCAAAAGCATTATATTTTTGCATGTTAATGTTCTTATCTTGGTATTAACTGAAGTTTATTTAATAGTTTGTTTCCTGTATTTAATGTTCAAAGAATGATCAGAGGTATGTCCATTGGCACCGCCTACCTCTGAAGTATGTTTTGGTTCATCATAGTCGGCCCTAGGAATTCCAGGTTAGTAGAGCTTAAAATGAAAGTTCATACGTACTTAAGCCTTTCCAGCATCCTGTACCGAGTTCTGAGCTTGCCAGTTAATATCATTTTACCTACATATGAGATGTGACTGGAAAATATTATGAATGTTTACATTTTTACATGTATTATAGTAAAAGACACATTACCATGAACCCCTCTCAAAATATTCTCCCTCTCTTCAAACACACTTTTACTGTTGTTCATACCACTTTTTGAAGCAGTTCTGCAAGTCCTCTTCCATGAGGTCTTTAAAAGTTGTGCTGTATGGCTCCCTTAAGAGCCTGAAACCATTCAAGCCATTTATTTTTCATGGTCATGTTGTCTTTGAGGAAAGACCAAATCTCTCATAGTGAATAAAATGAATCCAGTGAATAAAGTAGACGAGGACACACCATAGTGATTTTATGAACCTGTCTTCCCATGGATGGCAATCAGCACTTAGGGTGTTTGCCTTACAAGTGCAAGGCCCTGAATTCAGGTTCCCAACACCACTTAAGCTGGCTGTGGCAGCACAATCTGTAATCCCAGCACTCAGGAGGCTAAAGCAGAAGATTGCCATAAGTTCAAGGCCAGCCTGGCTACAGAGTGAGTTCAGGACCAGCCTGGAATATCAAGCAAGACCCTGTCTCAAAACATATATACACGCATACATGTAGTGGTCTTAAAGTCTCAAGGAAAGCAACACAATCATACTATATTGCCATATACAGCCAGGTGCTTTTTTAAGGGATTGAATTATTTTAAAGATAAGATTCACTCTTCTTTAAGTCAGAATGAGTTTAAGTGTACAGATTGGAAAATGAACTTGGGAGGGCAGAATTGATCCTTTATATAGTGGGTGTATCTCAGTGGTAGCATTGGCCTAGGATATGTGAGGCCCTGATTCATTATCACCAACACACACACACACGCACACACGCGCGCACACACACAGTAGTGGTAGCATTGGCCTAGGGTATGTGAAGCCCTGATTCATTATCACCAACACACACACACACGCGCACACACACACACACACACACAGTAGTGGTAACATTGGCCTAGGGTATGTGAGGCCCTGATTCATTATCACCAATGCACATACACACAAACAGTAAATATAAAATATAAGAGAGAGAAGAGCAGGGTAGCAAAGGGCCTCATTGGTGTAGTTGGTCAAACTGTGATCTCACTGGCAGACGGACTGTGAAGTTACTAGATCATCCTTCTCGCTCTTAGCCATGCAGTCTTTAACAAAACAGAATTGCTTATTGAGATTTTCAGTGAAAATGGTTTCTTTAGGGAGTACTAGACAGGAAAGCTGAGTTTAAAGTTTAATTTAAAGTAAAGACATTGTGTAGGGAAGCCTGAATAGTGTAGATCCAAGAAGATGAATCCCTGGGATTAGCAAAAAATGTTGGGACATATTTGGAATTTCAAGGCTTAATTTCAAGATTAATTGGCTTCAAGTCTAGCTCTCTGAGTGATGCTGGACCCACCTGATGTCTGTATATAACATGGAGTTATATGAAACAATATTTTTTATATGAAAGGATGGAAAGGGAACTGATGCAGGCCAAGAAAAGAGTGAGTTGGTTTGGGATGTGTGTTGGGGTGGCCTTACCTGGATGGAGAGAGGTGGAACAGACTCGTCTCCTTTTTATCTCTTCCCTCACCTTTAGGAACTCCTTGTACTGTTTTATCGCTCTGTACTGCAGACTTGAAACTGTCCCCTGGAATGAAAACCCATTCATTCACCTACTCCAGGCAGTAGTGCCACCAATGGAGCTCTTCAGATAGTGGAGAACTGTTCCTTCACTCTGAGAACACTTCATGCTCATGACTGCATTTGGGCTAAATCTTTGTAGCATAAATTCTACTTCTACCTGTGTAGGCTGGAGCTTCTGTTTTTCTGTTATCTAGAGAAGAAACTTTTTTCCCAATATTTGAGGAAATCAGAGGCATAAGAGAACACTAGACCCTGCAAACAGCACAAATTATTTGCCTCTTCTCTCCATCCTTGACTTAATCAATAGTGTTAGTGTGAGAGATTGAGATCAGACTCTCAAGAAGGATATAAGACTAACACTGGTAAAGTTGGACAGAATGGAATCAGAGTGAGGAAGAGAGTATTTGCCCAAATTTTTCAGTGTATGTATGTGTTACATAGGTGGTTCAAGAAAAAGATCTGGAATGTTCTAGTGGTCTTGGAGAATATTATTAAAAGAGTACCACATCCCTGAAAGAGAATCCAGTCCAACATTATTTTTTCATAAGTCACCTTCCCATACCCAAGATCTCCAGACTAAGCCTTCATGACAGTGCTGATCTTCATTGCAATGCTTGGCCTCTGAAAACCTGGGATCACATGTGAAAAAGTGTGCTGTGCCCTCATGGAGGAGAATCTTATCTGCTAGAACATCGTGCTCCCAGTGGGTCACAGAGATGGCCACTCAGAGAAAAGTCAATTGAGGACCACATGCAGATCAGCCTTTATGTTAGTTTCACAAGGAAATAGATGGCAAGTGAGTAATAGAGAAAGAGTACTGTCCTTCACTAGCTTAATGGAGAAAATCCAGTATATTTATAATCAATAAATGTTTGCCATTTGGTTAGAAACAGGACAATAAGAATTAGGTTTCAGCCCCCTTATTCCTGTCTTTTTATAGCAGGGAAAAAATGTGCAGAAGTGGAGCGTTGAAAGATAAATTCCTACCTGTTCAGCCCTGGGCTCTCCTAAAGCTAAGTCCTCAGAAGCTGCCTGTGGTAGGAAGGGTTCAGAACTTGAAACAATTCTACCACTATGTGGTTGGCCAGTCTACTAAAATACTAAAATTGAATGCGGGTAACTTGCAGTGTGTCTCACCAGTCAGCAGATGGCATGAGGTGGGGTAGCTGATCAGTCTTTCCCATTTTCAATCTATGTTTCTTCTACCAGGGGCTATGCAGTCCTAGGGCCTTTATGTACCCTAAGGTTGATATACAAGGAAAGTGAAGTTCGCTTGGATGATGGATCAAAAGTATAATGAAGTCAAGGATGTAGGGCTCTAAGGGCAGAAAGGTGTGATACCTTTCCTCAGATATCATATGAATCATGGCTGAAAATCTTTTTTTTTTTTTTTTTTTTGAGACAGGGTCTTCGTACCCCTGTCTGGACCTGAACTCGCTATAGAGCCCAGGCTGCCTTGGACTCACAACAATCCTCCTGCCTCAGCCTCCAGGAGCTGGTATTACTGGCATGCACCATCATGCCTGGGCTTACGTGGTGCTGGGGAATCGAACTCAGGTACTTAGCACTTGCTAGGCAAGTGCTTTAACCGCTGAGCCATTTCTCCAACCCCCATGGCTGACAATCTTATAGCAAAAAGCAGACAAGAAGTAAACTCAATGTTTATTTAGTGGGAGATTTGCATAAAGTCAGAATCTCCTGAAATGAAGACTCAAAGACTCAGGGGAAATTATTTTAATGCTTAGGTTAAATGCAGAATGGAAAGCCATGTAGAAACATGGTTGGGCAAAGAGTGTAATCTAGTGGTAATGGAGTGAATGAGGAAATTCTACATAGTGACTTAGTGAAATGCCCCAAATGAAAATAAAACTTTAACAGAGCTGAGTATGTTGCCCAGTAAAAAAGTCATGGATTTAACAAGAGCAGTGAAACATAGTTAAGCTTGATGAATCCGTGCCATGCCACCTATTTATCTTCCCAGGAGTTATTATCTCAATTTTTATTATTATTTTTGTGAGACAGAGTCTTGCTGTGCAGTCCAGGTTGGTAACCCAAGCTGGCCTCAAACTCACAGCAATCCTCCTGCCTCAGCCTCCCAGGTGCTGGGATTACAGGACTATGGCACTATGCCTGGTTCACATGGTGCTGGAGGATTGAACTCAGGGCCTTGCACTCGCTAGGCACACCCTATAACCACTGCAATATTCCTCCATCCCTGTTATCTGTGTTAATATGCATTTTCAGTGCACAATCATTACATTAAACTTGAGGAAATAATGCACATACTGCATCGATTCATTTTCTTCACCTTTCTTCCTCTGTGCTCTCCCTTTTCACAGATCCATCTACTCAGTTCCTACTATCTCTCTTGTTTAGAGCTTTTATTTATTTATTCTTTGGGTTTCTCGTGTTAGGGAAAACAAGCGCTATATGATTTTCTGGGTCGGATTTACTTCACTAAGCATAGTGGTTTCAAAGCGCACCCATTTTTTCGACAAGTGACTCAAATTTATTTTCGTTTACAGCAGAGAAGTGCTCCGTTGCGTATATTTGCTGACTTCCTTTATCTATTCTTCTGTTAATGGACACGTAAGCATCTCCCATAATTTATTTATTACAGTTGTGCAGCCATAACACAGGTATGCATGTGTCTCTCTTGCATGTTGCTTTTAATTCTTTTGGAAAGATGCCCAGAAGAGGTATAGCTGAGGCAACTGGAATGTTCATCTTCAGCTTTTAAAGAATCTCCATGCTGATTTCCACAATGGTGATACAGGTCCCAGTTGAAGGGTTGCTTTTGACCTGCACCCTCACTAACATCTACTGGTTTTTTTTTTTTTTTTTGAGTTCTTGATGATAGCCATTCTCTCTGGGGTAAGATGGAATCCCAGCAATCTTTTAACTTGCAGTTCTCTAGTGCTGAAAATACTGAACACTTTTTTTTTAAGACAGAGCCTCACTTTGTAGTCCAGGATAGTCCTGAACTCAATGTAAAACCCAGGCTGACCGCAAACTCACAGCAATCCTCTTGCCTCACCTGTCCGAGTGCTGGGATTACAAGTGTGTTCCAGGGTTACGTCATTCTAGGGGATCAAACCCAGGGCCTGGGCTTACTAGGCAAGCACTTTAACTGCTGAGCTATGCGCCTAGCTTGATGGTGAGTATTTTTTCATGTAGTTTTTAGCCATTTGACTTCTCCTGAGAACTGTCTATTCATTTTTCCCAATTTATTCATTATTTTCCTTAATTGAGAGTTAGGGTTTTTTCTTTCAGGTTTTCTTTTCTTTTCTTTTCTTCTTCTTCTTCTTCTTTTTATTTTTTTTGCATATTCCAGAGAGTAGCCCCCTCACTGAGGAGGAAATGGCAAAAATTTTACTGTTCCATCTTTCTTCACTCTGTTGTTTGTTTCCTTTGCTGTGCTTTTTAATTTTGATATGATCCCAGTTGTTATTTCTTGTGCAAGAGGTGTTCCATTAAGAAAGACCTTGCCTTATACCTATGTCATCAAGAGTTTCACCTAACTTGTCCCCCATGAGGTTCAGTGTTTCTGTATTAGTATCTTGATCTATAATTTATTTTTATTATAAAGGCATGAGTCTAGATCCACACTTAAGCATGTGGATGACCAGTTTTTTCTTCACTTTGTTGATGTTCCATTTGCTGTGAAGAAGATTTTTTTTTTTTTTTTGAGACAGGGTCTAAGTCTGTAGCCCAAGCTGGTCCTGAACTCACTGTGTAACCCAGGCTGGCCTAGAACTCGTGATAATCCTCCTGCCTCAACATCCAGAGACTGGGATTACAGGGGTGCACTACCATGCCCTGCTATTGTGTGGTGCTGGAGGATTGAACCTGGGGCCTGTGCCTGCCAGGCAAGTGATCTAATTACTGAGCTACACTCCCAGCCCCTGATTCGACCTCTTATTTTTCTGTCCCCTATGTTTCTGTGTACTGTTTTGGATTCTTTTTATCCTTTGTCTCTCTTTCTTGTGGCCTCTTTTTGATTCTGTTCTAACACGTGCCTATCAATTGTCACACTCTGAAACACGTGGACTTTCCTTCTTCCTTGGTCTTTTTTAAGGACTACACTTAGGACATCACTATAAATATAGCTTTGGCACATTGCTACAGGAATAGAAGGATCACAAAATGTTGACTTCGTAGGTGCCCAGAGTGCTGACTTGCATGCATTATTCTAGAGAAAGACGTGTGAAATGTACACACGCATGTGGGTTATATGAATGAGCATAGTGATGTTGTACAGTGCACGTCATTATCTGTGTTTATGGAAGCCAGTTTTAGTTATACATAGTGAGTACTGCATGCCTGCTAGGGAGTGTGCAGCTGAAATCAAGTGTATAGGAATGGCTTTGCGTATGTGTGTGTGTGTCTGTAGAGTGTGAGTTCTTGTGCTTTTGTGTGTTTGTGTTGTCCACAATTAAGACTCTTTTAGGCTTTGTTGGAAATAGAGGAGACAATGACATAAAGAAATTGTGTAAAAACATTTATTTGTTGCAACAAAACTAAAGGATTAAAGTCCAGATTTTTATTATTTATTATTATTTATTTATTATTTTGTATTTATTGTTTTTTATTATTTTAATATAAAACCTTATTACTCAAGTTTACATTACTTAAATTTAACGAAAATATGTGAAGAGACTTGTGTTGAGTATTAGAATGTTTTGAACTAAATAAGTAGCACTGGCTCTCCTAATGGTTTGAAGAATGGTTAGGAGCGATGGTAGTGATCATTGGACTAGCATTTTCCTGCCATGTATAAGGTCCTGAGTTTGATCCCTAAAACAGCACACATACATGCAAAATAAGAAAATGTCGCTGTTAGCCTGTCACATTCTGTTGCTTTCATTGTAAAGAGTAGTATTGGAATCTCTTCAATTTCTTCTACTGATGTTCTTCAGACTCCTTTCTTTGATAGAATCTATTTTCCTATAAAAATATCTATCATTATTGCTATAGATAATTATCATAAAAATCATAAGATAATTCTTCCTGAACAGTGGTCTTAAGTTTGACTTGATATGCATGCTAACCCTAACGCGAGCCCCAACCTCTTGGTGGTATCTTTCCAAAAAAGTTAAAAGGAGTGTCTAATAGACATTCATGTACATCCAGGTTTATAGTGGCACAACTACAATAACTAAATTGTGGAAGATATCAAAATACCCATCAGCAGGCCAATGGAAACAAAAATTGTGGTATATCTAGGCAATAGAGTACTACTCTCCCATAAACACAGATAAATTTGCAGATTTTGGAGGTAAATGGTTTCAATTTCAGACCATCATACTCGGTGAAGTGAATCAAACTCAGAAGGTTAAATATCGCATGGTTTCTCTCATATGAGAAACCCAGAATACAGGCATTTTATAGAACCAAATGGGTGTGATGGTGGGAGTCTGGGGTGGGGGGTGATGAAGGAGGGATTAGGGGAGCCAAAAGGGGGAGTTCATTCTGCATGTTTAGTCCCCTGAACTTCAGTAATATTTAAGTATGATGCAAATAAAAGAAATGAGAAGAAATTGCAAGGGTTTAACAGTATATGCCAATTAAAATGATGATAAGAAAAATTTTAAAGAAAATATACTCATTGATGTTATGACATCACTGGTAGGAAGTCTCAACAGAAAAGAAAATTGTAAGAAAAGAGCGTCATTTATAGGTGTTATTAATGAAGAAATTAAGTGTCAGAATAAAATCAAAACTTTGATTTTCCAAGCACAAATCTACAATCTGGCCACAACCCACACACCACCGTCCCCTGAGAGCTTTAGACCAACTGGAAAGTTTCCAGGCGCGTACTTCACAAAACACATGCTCACTGCTGACACGAAATACATGGTCAGGTATTCCCCAAATCAACCTCCAGCTCAGTTATCCACCAGAGGATCTTAGAGAACTAACTTCACCCTGTTGTCTTCACATTTATGGGTTATTTTTTTCTTTTTACAGGAAAAGATTACAGTGTCAAACTACCCAAAAGGAGAAGAAAATGGGGCTGTGTCTTAAGAAAAGTACCATATGTGGAGAGTTGCTTGTCTTTCTCTGAAGAGTCACAGATCAGTTTCATTCGCAGTGCCAACACACAGTGCAGCTTCTGTAGTACTGCCCGGCAGTGGGCCCCAGACAAGCCTTAGTGCCACGATTCATCTGGGCTTAATCCCATGTGTGACTTGCTACCTTTCCCCATCCAGCCTCTCAGCAATGGAAACTGGGAGGGGCTGAACGCTAAAGCAGATTCTCAGTGCGATTTCTCCAGAAGATAGAATTTAGAGGCTATGTCCCAAAGCTACAGTCACAAATCATATTCTACAGGTATGGCTCCAAGTAAATAAAAGCCCTCCTGCCGGGAATAGAACTCCAAAGATCTGGAGATCATGTCCCAGCACTTGAGGACCACTCTTATTCGACGTAGTTCTTGAAACACTTGTCATAACAGTCAGGCAAGAAAATAAAGGGAATTTGCATCAGAAAAGAGGAAGTCATATTATTCTTATTTGCAGATGGTAGGAGTATCTACATAGAAGACCCCAAAAACTCCACTATAAAACTCTTGGAAATAATAAACAAATTCAGCCAAATTGCAGGCTACAAAATCAATACTAAAAAATCAATAGCTATTCTCTACACGAACAACAAATTCACTGAGAAAGAGCTAAGAAGAACAATCCCATTCTCAATAGCCCAGCAAAAAATTAAATACCTAGGAGAATACCTAAACCAAAAAAGTGGGGGACCTTTATTTAAAAAAAAAACCTACATTACACTGAAGAAAGATGTTGTAGACAACATCAGAAAACGGAAAGACATCTGCTGTTATTGGATAGGCAGAATCAACATAGTCAAAATGACTATACTGCCAAAATTGATATACAAATTTAATGCAATTCCTATCAAAATACCAACAATTTTTTCACAGAACTTGAAAAAATAATCCTTAAATTCATATGAAACCCAAAAAGACCAAGAATGGCCAAAGCAATCTTGAGTAACAAGACTAAAGAAGTAGGCATTACAATATCAGACATAAAGCTATACTATAAAGCAATAGTTGCAAAAACAGTAAGGTACTGGCACAAAAACACACAGAACAGTGGAATAGAATTGAGGATGCAGAGACAAACTCAAATACCCTCAGCTACCAAATCTTCAATAAAGGATCCAAAAGTGTACACTGGAAAAAGGATAGCCACTTCAACAAATGGTGCTGGGAAAATTGGACATCCACATGCAGAAGAATGAATATAGACACACATCCATCACCATATAGCAAAATTAAATCAAAGTGGATCAAAGACCTAGATATTAAAACTAAAACAGCGAACCTTCTGGAATACAAATTCGGCAAATATCTAAAAGACGTAGGTGTAGGCAAACACTTTCTTAATACGACACCAAAAGCAAAAGAAATAGCCCCCAGTATTAACAAATGGGATTATGTCAAATTAAAACATTTCTGCATGGCAAAGAAAATTATAGACAGTGTAAAAAGAGAACTGACAGACTGGGAAAAAATATTCACCACCAATACTTCAGAAAGGAGGCTCATAACCAGAATATACAAGGAACTGAAGAAAAGTAAGCCCCTCAAATTCAAGGACCCCATTGAAAAGTGGGCAAAAAAAATGGATAGGCAGTTCTCAGATGAAGAAGTCCAAATGGCCAATAAATACATGAAAAGATGTTCAACATCCTTAGCCATAAGAGAAATGCAAATCAAAACATCACTAAGATACCATCTAGCTCCAGAGAGATCGGTGTAGATCAAGAACTCAAACAGCAATCAGTGCTGGCGAGGCTGTGGGGAGAAAGGAACCCTCCTGCACTGCTGGTGGGAATGTAAACTGGTACAACCACTATGGAAAGCAGTATGGAAGTCTCTCAAAAGACTGGAAATAAATATACCTTTTGATCCAGTGATACCTCTTCTGGCAATTTTCCCAAAAGAGTTAAAAACAACACATAACAGAGATACATGTATACCCACGTTCATGGCCACACAGTTAACAATAGCTAAAATGTGGAAGACAGCAAAATACCCACTAACAGACCAATGGATATACAAATTGTGGTATCTATGCATAATGGAATACTACTCATCGTATGCAACTTGAGACCATCATGCTCAGTGAAGTGAATCAGAAGCAGAAGGTGAAATATTGGATGGTTTCTCTGATATGACCCAGATTACAATTATTTCATAGAACTTAATGTGGTAAATAATGGGAACTGGACTGGGGGGGGTGGGGTTGTTGAAAAGAAAGACAGGAAGAATTTGCAACTTTGTCACAATATATATGTGCACAAAGTACTGAAGATCAATATAAACTTTATGCTTTGCACTTACACTTATCAGTAAAATAGGGGGAAAAGAATTTAGAATTCATTTATTTACCAAAAGAAGTTAAATTTTACATCATGTAAATTTTTATCAAAATAAATACGTGAATAACAAAAGCAAACAAAAAAGTGCTCAGTTCGTTTGCCTACTTGTTGATTGAATTTCATTGATGTCAATATTTTTGAATTTTTATATATTTAAGATATTGCTCATGTGTTAGAAGACTAGCTGTCAATATGGTCTCTAATAATGTTGACTATTTTGTCATGATGACCATTGCTTGATTTGTAATGTAGAGCTTTTACTTTGAGGAAGTCCCACATATGAATCTTGCTATTTTTCTGAGCAGTTAGATTCCAGTGCACAGGCTGTGCCTGTGTCTATGACGTCAAGTGTTTCCCCTTTGCTTTTGTCCGGTAGTCTGAAAGTGTCAAATCTTAATATTATTTGTTGTATTACACTGAAACACCTTTTTAAAAAACGAAGATGATTCCAGTTTCATTCTTGAACACAGTTATCCAGCTTGTCTAGCGCCATTCGCTAAAGAGGCTGTCTTTACTCCAAAGTGTGACGCTGTTTCTTTCGTCAGAGATCAGACGCCTGTAGCCTTCTGGAATCATTCTTTTGTACCCTATTTAGTTAACTGTTCTGTGTGACCATTTTAATGATAGAAAACGGCGCTCTTTAAGTCACAGTAGGTTGTATATTTAACTCATGTATTGTGATACTTCCGGCATTGTTCTTTGCCACGAGGATTACTGTGGCTATTCTGTTTTGCATCCATATGAGTTTTAAAGTGTTTTTCTGTTTGTCTAAGAATGTCATTTTGATGGAGATTGCATTAAACTTGAAGCATTTTAATGCTATTATTTCTGCTGATCCATGAACTTGTAGCTCTTTCCTTCTTCTAGTGTTTTTCTTAATTTATTTCTTCAGTCTGAAATGTTCATGAAGTTGAGGTTGTTTCACTTCCTTGGTAAGGCTTGATTTGAGGGATTTAATTTTTAAGCTCCTATAAATGGATTTGGGGGAATTTAATGAGTGGATGTTTTTACTGGCCTGTAGAAAAGCTATTGATTTTTAAATACTGTTTTCTAGCACAATCCAGTTTCTCTGAAGTGCCTAGATGAACCTTGAACTACTAAAATTTTACCTTCCACTGGCAGCTCATATTCTTGCACGTGTGAAAATTTCAAAATGAGTACATACATGTGTGCGTGTCTGTGTGTGTTTCATCATTGTAGCTCCTATCACTGAGGTAAATATTGAAAGGGATATTACAACTATATAAAATAATATTTATAAGAAAAACTTTTCAACTCATAATTTATATTTTTAATAATTTTAATGATAGAAGCAACAAGTACTCATCATTGCAATTCATCGTAAGAAATTGGTGTGGAGAACTCTGGTAACAATTTGATGATATTAAGCATGGAGGACTAGCTTATCTGACAGATACAAAAAGATTAGAATCAGCCAGACAAGCTATCTAATGTAGTGTTTTCATTTGTAAACAATTTTTTTTTTACCAAATTCTCTTCTACTTGTATGGCTACTGTACTTGTGTCACTCTTGTCAGTAATAGAAGGCAATATTGGTCATATTAATTTCAGTAAAAACTGGCATTTACTTGTGTAAGTCCAAATTAACTGATATACTTGTGCAGAATATTCCAGTGATTTCCAGACTGAATTATTACCATCTCTTTAAGTGGATGTCTTTAAAAATCATTCTCAAAAATTTTGTGTCATTCACTTCTGTGGTAACAACTTCAATCATGGTGCCATGCCGTGAGAAAAAGAACAGAATATAACAAAAATAGGGAAGAAAACTTCTCAGGACAGCAAAAGCACCACAGGACACACGCAGTTCACTGCCAGTTAGTCAGCATTTCTTGCTCCCTCTGTGTGAGGCCTGTCTGCCTGCAGGGATCATGAGTAAATAAAAGCCTCTCCAGACATTCCAGCATTCTCTTAAGAGACATGAGCAACAACAGAAAGAAAAAAAACTGTCATTGTTGTTAATTGTCACCTGGGAGAAAATCTATCAGAACCATTCTCAGGTCCTCAGGCCTGAACACCCATCACTGCTACTGATGAAATAATTCCTGGTCTGCAGAGAGGTGAGGTCATAGGGTCACAGAACCTTATTTCAGCTCCTGTCTCCCTCCCTCTAGCGCAGGCCTTGGTCACAGGAACCATCACTCTGAGATCAGCATCTTGACGAAGAGCAAGAGCCCGGTGAGTATTTCCAACGCCAGCCTGAGAGGCAGAGTCCATAAGGGGTAACTCACATCAAGAACTTGGGTAAGGGATCTAGAAAAGGGGATTCTTGGTTGAACCGACTGCGTTCATGCCAAAAAACCACACAGGGAGCAGGAACAACCTTGAGCGGCGGACTCAGGCAGTAACAAGGAATGGGGTCCTGTGCCCTGCAAATTCCTCATGGCTCCTAGCTTCATATGATCCCCTTGGCAGTGATGCTGTGGTAGAATCCATATGATAATGAAATCTGATGTTAAAGATGCTCTGGAGTATTATGTTAAGGGGCACATAGTTTCACCTCCATGAAGTGAATCTGAATTATGCAACTGCATACGTAGAATGGATTAACTGACGGTTGTAGGATGAAATTACTAGTGACAGTAGTTGTATCTCTAAAAATATTCAGTCAAGCTGAACATCTTGTATTTTCTCTCTAAACTAAAAATTTTAAGTTAAAATCTGGTATAAAAATTACGCTTTCTGATAGAAAATGTCAGGAATATTTTAATCTTTTTTTCACTGTGTAAAAATATTTCTTGTTGACTGTGAGAACTGAACAACACCAGGGTAGGAATTCGACAGTGGGGAGTCTGTGCATAGGGAGGGATTATGCAGGGGGTCTCTGTAGTGTTTTTCAAAATTTTGCTATGAATTCAGAGCTATTCTAAACTTTAAAGTACATTGGAATATAATTGTAATAAGAAACTCCAAGAATATATGTAAATCTATTTTCAATTTTTAAATAAGTTTTGATTTCTTACATAACCACACTGTCTTCTCTTCAGTGCCTTTCATGAATGCTGCTTTATGGCTAAGAGTTTCTCTTAACTCATCTTCAATAATAAATAAGCATATGATCTGAAATTAATAACGTGCATCGCTGCTCTACCACCTTTCAGTGTGCATTGGAGTGCATTCCCCAAAACTGAGTACATGAGGTGACACTTATGTCCTTGCACCACGTGCCACTGGACTTGGCTCCTAATATGAAGCCAGATGCGTCATTCGGGAGTGATCCTGGTACCAAGTCTTTTTGTCTCATTGCATATAGCTCATCAACGGGCAAGTCTCTGCAGCAGCCCACTGCCCCTGGGACATCTGCATTTATCACACTATGTGAACATTCACTTGTAAATGATACTGGCCAACAGAATAAATCTCTATAAGCAAACGGAAATCTATTTCAAGACGAATTATACAATACCATTAATCTAGAAGATAATGGTGGTGGGTAGAAGCAAAAATAAATGTACTGTTGGAGTACCTAAAGAAGTCACTAACCTGCTGTTCCAGGAGTGTGGTGGCTCCTTGGACTGTCACCACTCACCCAGACACAAACTACAACCTACCTCTGCCCACACTGAATTTAGATAAATGCTTAACCTCTCTGTACCTAATTTCGCCTCAAATTTATAGTCAGTCACAGTGGCTCCTGCCTCACAGGAATGCCTGTTTCCATGTGTGCTGCCTTTACAGCATGGTTTTGTATAACATACATGTTTTCTGTATCTATAAATCAGTCATAGAATCCACTAACAAAAGGAAAAGATTCAGTGAGTATTTCTCAGTGGTCAGCAGTGGCCAGTGGACACCGATGGCCCTGTTGGCCCTATACATGCAGCCTATGCCTTGTCTTCTCCTGCAGGATCCTGTGGCTCTGAAAGAAAGGACCTGGCAGGATGGCAACCAGTGAAGTGGCTGTAGGAGTGATCTTGTTATCACAGGCTGTTAGGAGCTCTGGGAAAATCTTCTCTTCTCTACCATTATCTGTCCCTTTTCTCAGATGGGTGCAGGTTGAGGTCTACCAACTTGATTATTAAGCATTTCAGCATTGCCAACTTCTTAACTCTCTTGTGCAAAAGTGTCCCTCAGACAATGACAGCTTTTAGTTGGCAAGATTCCGTCGGTGATGTTGGGTGCAAACTCCTTTTCTATCTTCACAAAGTGGGCAGGGATGTGGCCATTGGCAGCACGTGCTTCCTGAGTGTTTTCCAGGCCATCACCATCAGCCCCAGGGACTCCAGGTGGGCAAAGCTTAAAATGAAAGCTCCCAAGTATGTTGGCTCCTTCTTAAGCCTGATCTGGACCCTGTACAGCCTTGTAAATATTGTTTTCCTTATGTTCATGAATGCTAAGTGGGGTGATCAAAACTTCACAAGCCTAAAAGATTTTGGATACTGTTCTGCTATTCGTCATGACCAAGCCAATGATTCACTGTTCGCAGTCCTGCTGGCAGTGTCTGTTTGCTTGACAGACAGACCTGACACCTGGTATAATCCCACAATGACCGAGCCTGCTCAGTCAATCAACAGGGTACACGAGTGGGACAATGTGGATGAAAAGAGAAGAAGAGAGAGAGAAAGAAAGGAAGAAAGATGGACTCTTACAGGGGCAAAAGACGATTTTTTCAGTGGGACCTTCCTTTTATACCCCAGTTGTTTACAAAAAAAATTCAGGTTTACATGTATTTACAAAACATACTTAAGATAACAATGTTTACATAGCTTACTTAAGACAGCTTACTTACAGTAACAATGTTTACAAAGCTTACTTAAGACTGCTTAAGATAACAGTACTTGCATAAGTTACTTAAGATAACAGTACTTGTATGGCTTATTTAAGATTACAGTAAGACTTCTTCTTTAAGGAAAGAACCTGGCCCCAGGCGGTCAGGAATGTTAAGCCCCAAGGGCCCCACAACCTCTGCCTCTCTAGATAGTATGGTCCATAAGGACTGTGACTTTGCCTATTTTCTTCACCAATGTACATCCTCACTGCATAAAACAACTTTCACAGTTGAACAGAGATGACACTTTTAGATATCCCTAAAGGAATGAATTATCCAATAGGTCAAATCTCAACTGAATTCTGAGACAGGCACTGCATGGCAATTTTTTTTTCCTCCAAGTAGGACTCACTTTAATTGGGCTTATTCATCCCTACGGATACAAAGTAAAGAACTTCGGGTGAAGGCGGCAAAAAACCCCACTCTCGGGACAATGGGAAAAAATAATGAAAGGGAATCACATCTCACTCAGTAGCAGTCTCTGAAATGACAACTCTTAACAGGTGACAAGTGTGGGCAAAATAACACTATGGTCCAAGGTACTTGAATCCCTCACAGTCTCCTTGAACACTAACATATCATATCTTCTTCAACGAGTTAATTCACATTAGAATCACCTAATGCAGATGTTTACATCCTCTAGCTGGATAAGCCGGATTGTAACCATACCATTTAAAGATAATCCGAATAGTTCAATGTTCTCTCTAAGCCTGTGGACTTTTTCTGTTTTGGTTACCACTGTAACCTATGCTACTGGAATAGGACTATGTACAAAGTTAGCACCTGTCAAGTACTTGTTAGACAAACAAAATGACTCAATGAAAGGCAGTCTCATAGGTTCCAGTGTGTAAAGTAACAGTCTAAAAGATTCTCAGACATTCTGGCTTTGTTATTCCTTCACATTCATCAAAGAAAAGTGAACCAACACAGATATGCCCTGTTTCTCACTAATCCAAGGTCAAGCCAATGTCAGCCATCTTTATGTGGTGCTTCATCCATGACAACATTCCAGGTGCAAATTTAAATACTCATGGTACTTATTTCCTCCATGTAAGATGAACTCAAGCTTCCTTCCCTCATTTAATTGACAACCACTATGAATGTTTTGGAGGTTAACATCAGATTGTATCAATGCAGCATTTAGACAGAACGAGTGTATTAGGCTTTCCTAGTTTCTGCCTTTATACAGCTTCCCTCTGCATGGCTTTCCAGCCATATAAAGACCTAGAAATTTCTGCTCAACCTTTTCCAAATAGAATGTATTTGAGCATTTGCCTGTGGCTGTCCTGTGACATAAAATAAGACATAATTGATGACCGAGGGCACAACCACATTCATTGCATTTGTGACATTTCTCTCTTGCACAAATCCTCTATTGCCTCCTGGAGGTTCACAGCCGCCAACAGCTGTCCCACAATGACTACATTCCTATTTGCTAGGAGTCCATTGATGTTCCTTGATGTCTGAAGGGCCACAGAAGGCACCTGAATGGTCACTGTGCTAATGGGCTTTTCTCCTGTATGACATCACTAGTTGCTCTCAGTAGGATTTTCCAACTTGACTGAATCTTCGTGTTTTTTTCTTGTGTGTATTATCTTATGTTTGCCCAGGCAAGACGAGTACGCGAATGCTCTTCCACACTCATCGCAGCTGTAGGGTTTCTCTCCTGTATGAGTTCTTTGATGGACGACGAGCTTTTCTTTTGCGGTAAAGGCTTTCCCACACTCACTGCATTCAAATGGTTTCTCTCCTGTGTGAATTCTTTGATGTCTAATGAGACCTGACCTCTGCGAACAAGACTTTCCACATTCACTGCACACAAAAGGAGTCTTCCCTGTGTGAAACCTCTGATGTGCTATGAGACAGGTCTTCTGGATGAAACCTTTTCCACATTCAGTGCATATATAAGGTTTCTCCCCTGTGTGAATTCGCTGATGGACAACGAGATTTCCTTTCTGGATGAAGCGCTTTCCACACACATCGCATACGTAGTGTTTCTCCCCTGTGTGAGTTTTCTGGTGTATGTTGAGGTGTGCTTTCTCTCGGAAGGCTTTGCCACATTGAGCGCACTCATAAGGCTTTTCTCCTGTATGAGTTCTGTAGTGTTCGGTGAGCCTGAACTTTCTGGAGAAGGCTTTCCCACACAGATTACATCTATAGGGATTCTCTCTAGTATGGATGACTTGGTGATCAGTGAGCCAAGATTTCTTGAGGAAGCCTTTCCCACATTCACTACAAACATGGCATTTCTCTACTTTTTGAGTTTTCTGATGCTTGGGGCTAATAAACTGAGATTTAATACTGAAAACTTTCTGAGTTTCAGTATGAAACTCTTCCTGGTTAGCATGAAGAAAAGACTTCTCATTTCTAGCAAACCCAGAAACATTCTCTATTTCACAGTTTCTGCTCTGGTTAATCAAAGTTAAATTTGATTTCATATTTTTTCCATGTAAGTTAAATGTATCATGATTTTGCCTTAGTGGGAACTGCACTTCACTCTGCTGAGTAACATTTTCAAACACATCCTGCGCCTGCCATTGCTCCAGCCTGCTTGCCTTGTTTACATCTTGTAAATCCTTTGACAGATGGTCATCAGCTTTCCAGATTTCTAAAAAAGAAATGAACAATGAGTTCTCTGTTACCTTGGTCTGGAATAGTGGCATTTAAAAAATGACGAGATGTAAGATATCGCTTCATTAACAACCATGTAATAGAAGTATAAATGAAATTTTACCCTTGATAACATTCCTTGTACATTAAGAGAAAAGACATAAGCAAACTGAAAGATACTGCCAGAAACAAGGTTAGATAATAAATAATGAATACATATAGATATGGTTTCAATATAAAACTTTTGAAAATATAGATAATTAATGCGAGCAGCAGAGCAAAGTTTGGAGGTTCACCTCATCCCAAGGGCCCCACCAATCCTCACTACTGAGTACCAGGCCCAGGGCTGGTGTCGGAGTGCAAAATTAGATTTCTCGTGTTTATGGAGCTTATCGTAGTTTGGTAAAACCACTTAACAGCAAAGACATAAAGGAAGCAGGTGCAGATTGTAAAAGGTGCTTTGATGTTACGATGGAGACAGAAGTACAGAAAATCAAGTTAAGAGAGAGTACACGGATGGAATCACTATTGGAGTTGATAAGAGGGAAGGAAAGAAAATGAAAAACCAGGAATACTCTTAAGTTTTTGGTTGAGCCACTGAGGACTAGTGCAATTAATTTTTTTTGACAGGGTCTCACTCTGTAGCCCAGGCTGGCCATGGACTCATGGTAATCCTCCTGCCTCAGCCTCCTGAGAGCTGGGATTACCAGCAGGACTAGTGCCACTAAAACCGACAGAAGGAAAATCATGTAAGTGCACAGGTGGGGGAAATCAATGAAGCACATTAACTCTGACATGCCCAAGTACAGAAATGCTGAAGACTGAGGAACATAGTCACCTTGAGCAAAGCCTAACCTGGAGTTATCAACTTAGATGATATTAGTAAAAATAAATCAAAATGCGAGATCCCATTCAGAGAATATGAATATTAGTAGGAGATGAAGATGCAGGGCAAAGGTTATAATCATAGTAAGATGTTCAATACTCTTGAGTTTTAATGTCAACTGTGATATATTCATAGGTGATGACACTACTTCTAAAATTCACCTTTCCGTCTCATCTTATGGCCCACAATCAAACCACCTCCCCTGGATGGCTCTCCCACTCACCTGAACAGTTTCCACAGTGGGGTTCATCCTCCCCTGTCCACGGTTCTCCCCGCAGCAACCTGGAGAGAGCATCTGACTTGCTGACCTTACACCCTGTACATGAGAAATGACAGGCATCTTAGGATCATCATATTGGACTGCGACCTGCCAACATGGGCGAGTGTCTATTTTAGGAACTACACATTTGCGTCTGTACAGCAAAGGCTTTTCTCTCAGAAGGCGGTGCATTATATCTTCTTTTCTGGGCCAGAGACAGACTGAGACTCTACCACTTGAGACTTCACAGAACCTCCAGGCTTGCAGAAGCTGAGAAAGGCACAGGGCACAGGTGATCCTTATCTCAGTGACACAGGGCATTGGTCCTCACCCACTGACACCAGGTTGTTGTAGGTCTCCAACATCACATCCAGGTACAGGTCCTTCTGGGCAGGGGCCAGGAGCTGCCACTCCTCCCAGGTGAACTTCACAGACACATCCTCCAGTGTCAGCAATACCTGAAACAAGAATCTTGTTAACAAGCTGATTATCCTATGATGATGTGGAAATATATATTAGTTTTTTGCTCATATCCACTCTATACCCTGCATCTGTATACCTAGTTATTGTGTAATACCTGGGGCAGTAAAATCCTGAAAATCATTCTGTAATTACCAGCCATCCACCCGTTAGTCCAATTAAAAGTTTCTATAATATATAGAAGTTAAATCTCCTTTCTAACCTAGAAATACCACATTTATATAGTGTACATATATACATAAGTCACATAATGACAGGAGAATGTCCAAGGAAATAAGTTCTCAAACAATTCTTTTTGCTAACATCAAAGAGCGTACTTATATAAACAAGCCAGCCACAACAGCACTAGGTAATATGCTCTTATAAGACCATTGTGGTATATATAATTCATTGTTAATAGAAACATTATACAGGGTGTGTGTGTGTGTGTGTGTGTGTGTGTGTGTGTGATATATGTGCCACAGATGTGGGCTTTCTATACTTCAGATCTACCAGCCTTAAATCAGAGGGTCCCATGACTCCTTCCTTGAGCTGGATAATTTTTACACTAACCCAGAGAACCCAGAAAGTATTTCATTTCCTAAGTCCAGTTTATAAAGAAAATCCTAACTTCTTCCTTTTTTTATTAAGACCTAACTTCTTTATTAAGAATAGTATAATGAAAGATATCTAAAATAAAGCTGGGAGAAGAGGTATGCCCCTTCTCGTATTTCTCTCAATGTTTCTAACAACTAAGTTTCCCAAGTCCTTCATTCAGTCTGGAGAATAAATATTAAATGGATAACCTAGTTCCTCTAGTCCAGAGTTTTGGACATTTTCAGTGATGCTTAGGCATTTTTTAATATTAATTATATGTATTTTGCTTAAACACATATACTTTCCATTTTTAAGCTAACTATGTTTTATCAAATACAGTTGTAAGAAATATCACAGAGGGTTGAAGGTATCGCTCAGCGATAAAGCATTTGCCTACCAGGTGTGAAGCCTGAGTTCACTCCGCAGCGCTGCAAAATAGAAAGAGAAAGAAGAAAGAGAACACACACCTGCTCCATCCAGTTTCTTCTAATAGTAGCATCCTGCCTACCTAAAGAACAGCACCTTCACACAGCCAGGAAGCTGACCTTGATACAACCCTTCTTCAGAATACCAAATCATGCACCATCATTCATGTGAGTTTCTGCTCAGTTTTCTCACACATGCATATTCACATTGTTACGACCATGATCACTGTACAGAATAGTTCCATGACAAGGATCTTTCATGATACTGTGTTCCTCCTACTCACCCCACCAGAACCCTTGGAGATTGCTAAAGTTTTTCAAGTTTAAACAAATCTGCTACTCAGTAGGCCAGGAAATAGGATTGGAAGCTCAGGGCCAACCTGGGGAAGTTACTGAGAACCTCGCTCAAAGTAACAATAAAGAGATGGTACAGCACATACCTAGCACGTGTGCGGCTGTGAGGCTGAGGTCTAACCCCAGAGAAGAAAGGTAAGGTAATGCATGATGCCGATTATAAAACGTACTTTAGATGACAAGATTGCAGAGAGAGAGCCTATACTTTGAAAAGCCATTCATTCTCCAGAAAAATACATTTTTTCCAAATATCATTCAGAACTGATAAAATTTTATGCAGTTAATGTTTTCTAATCAATTGTAGTCACTGTTCTTAAAATGTTCAAATTGTACCACCTTAGGTCAATGAATTTCCTTCAAGTTGGCTACTATGTTCTTTGGAATATGATTCCATTCATATAAAAAAGAAATCATGATAGATGTGCTTATATCTACACGTAGATACATATATTCCCATGGTTCTGCTAATGTATACCATTACATATCTAAAAATAGATAGCAGCAGAGATTAAGTATTACCAACCATTTCAAAGTTTCACGTTCATAGATGGGGTCTAGTTGAAAACGGCAGGTCGCTGGGGGTGTGACGTGGAAGGGTGTGTTCTGGACGCCAGCTCCTCCCTTCCGGCCCTGCTTTCTAGCTGATATGGGATGAGCAGCTATCTTCTGCAAAACGGTTCTGCAAAGCCCCTTCTACCTTGGATCTGGCTAACTATGCATGGCCTAAGACCTCTACACCTGTAAGCTAAAATAAACCTCTTCAAGTGGTGAGTGTCAGGAATTGTGTCTAGTGACAAGAAAGTGATTAAAACAGGAGCCCACATGACTGACCTAAGGTCTAGCCCCTGAAAGTCAGGTTACCAATTTCAATTTTGTAATATTACTTCTTAATGTCAGACTCATGAGGCCACCACCTTTTGTCTTGTTGCTCAAGACTGCCTTGACTATTCCGGGTCTCTTCGGTCCCAAAAGTGTTCTAGGGTTCCTTTTGCTGGTTCTGTGAAAAATATTGTTGGTAGTTTGGCAGGAATTGCATTGAATCTGTACATCAATTTCAGCAGTATAACAATTTTGACAACATTAGTTTTGCCTATCTAGGACCACAAGACCTTTACATTTTCTAATGACTTTCTCAAATTCTTTTTCATCATAATAATATAGTTTTCATTATAGACATCCTTCACTTCCTAGGTATTTGATTAGAACAGGGGAGCTATTGGTGAAAGGTTTGGGTCTAGGTTCATTCTCCCAGCACCATTTCTAAGAGTGTATCCTTTCTCCTATATATGTTCAACATCCTTAACCATTACAGAAATGCAAATCAAGACAACACTGAGATGCCATCTTACCCCAGTGAGAATGGCTTCTATCACAAATCAAAAGCAATAGATATGCGAGAAGATACGGAGAAAAAGAACCTTTTTTCATTGCTTGTGGGACTGTAAACTGACACGGTGATTCCTTAAAAAACTGAAAATAGACATTCCATTTGGCCCAGCGATACCTCTTCTGGGTATCTTTCAAAAAAATTAAAAGTATCATGTAACAGAGATACATGCATATGCATGTTAAAGCAACATAACTAATTATGGCTAAATCATGGAAGGTGCTTAAATATCCATTAATAGGCCAGTGAATAAAGAAAATATGTTATATACAATGGAGTACTAGTCTATCATAAAGACAGATGGACTTAAGTCACTTGTAGGTAAATGGATACAACTTGAGACCATTAAGCTTAGTGAAGTGAATCCTACTCAGAAGATTAAATACTGTAGAGTCTCTCTAATATAAGAAACCCAGAGTATGTACAAGTAATAGAGACAAACACGTGAGATGCTGGGAGACAAGGAGGATATGTGGAGAGGGAGGAGGAATGAAAGATGGGATAAGAGTGAGAAAAAGGATTGTGAAATTGATACACTTATGTATGTGCATAAATCTCTCAAGTTAATGTAACCATTGTATATGACAATACATACTATTGATAACAAAAAACAGGAAAAAATAATTTAAATCTCTAATTCTTCCAGATATTAGAAGAAAATAGATTGACCCAAATCCTCTCCTTAGAACACAGTTTTAGACTATCCAGTAACTAAAGGACACAGGCAAACAAAGACTATTAGTCTAGACATCCCAGTGGCCTGCAGGTCTTTCTCCTGCTCCTTTAGGGTGAAGGCTACACTTCTTGTCTCATGAGATCAGCATTTCACTACACAAGAAAAGACACCGCTTTTTCTAAAACGAGCACAAGGTCTACTGCAAACACTATAAATTCCAAAAGCCCAAGCCCTTATCACATAACAAGTGTCTTCAGCTCTCTATATCCAACCACTTAAATGTCCTACAAACCCTCCACTTTCCTAGGATGTTTAGGTTTTACTGGATAACACGAGACTATCACAGGCTGAAGTCACCATGCTATGGTCTCCTGGGTTTACTTCGTTTTCTCTACAGAGGTCCAAGAAGAATCCTTCAAGAAACTGCCATGGGAATCCTCCTTCTTGCTGTTCAGGACACATCCACATCATCTTCAGGAAGAAGCATGACAGAAATCTGCCAGCACCAAAATGCCATGAAATACTGGCCTCTCCCCAGGTAATGATCTGGTTTCTCCTTAAAAACCAGTGCATACCATGCAAGTTATAACCATTCTGTCAAGAAATTAGCTGTCAGAGATATAGATGCTAGTTGACAGACTATGTAACGTCTGGGATCCTCCTGTCAGAGATGTCCCAATAGTTGTAATTTAATGTTAATCTTATGAACTATAAATTCCTTATCACACTTATCCAGATATTGAATCTAAATACTAATTAGCACCTGGTATGGTGGCATAGACCTGAAGTCCTACCTATCCTGGAAATTGAGAAAGGAGGATTCCTTGAGCTTAAGAGTCTAAGCCCTGCCTAGGTAGCATAGCAAGACTTCAGTTTTAAAAAGCAAAGCAAATCAAAAATAAAAATAAAATAAAGACTCAGTTTCTTTCTTTCCATATCTTAATCTTTAAAATTTATCCTTTTCAGATTGACGGAAGTGATTTTTTTTAATAACCCTCTTAAAAATCCAGTAGGGAACAAAGGAAAAGAAAGACAAAATCAAACCAAAGTTACTTACCTGGGCCTGAATCATTTTCTTCTTTTCTCAGAAATCTGCTGGCTCCTGGGATGAGTGTCTTGGCATCTTCACTTCTAAATATCTGTTCAGAAATCTCAGTCTTCAATCAGATTATGTCACAAGAAACACTGACACTATGACTCTGTAAATTCCTCCTCCTTCACGTGATTCTTTTGTTCCAGAGAAGTCAGAGCCTGTGAGTTGATAAGTGACTCAGCCTGCTCAGTCAGTCAATGGGTACTCGAGTGGGAGATTGCAGATTTAAAAAAACAAAAAACGTGGACTCTTGTGAGAAACGATGCAAAAGACACTTTATTTTTTACAGTTTTTCCTTTGTACCCCAGTTGTTTATCAGCTTCTACATTTCCTTATCAATGTTTGTTAAGAAAACAGTAGACAACGGTGTGAGAAAGAACATCTGGCTTAGGTTGAAAGTACAGGTAGTAATTCTTTGTAGGAAGGAACCCTGCCAAGGTCTGCAATGCTGAGGCTCTCAGGCCCACCGTGAGGGCCCCAACAGATAAGAAAATTCAGTTTGAGTGGTATACTTCTGCTATGAAGGGCCACTGTTCCTAGGCAAACATCAGAACACCCTGTCCCCAGTATTGTTAATTAGCCCTACATTTAGTGCCTTGAGAGATTATGCATCTCTGACCAATCGAGCCAGAGGTTCTGGAAGTAGCAGAGCATGCCTCTATTTTGTGAAGTTTACGGTGAACAGCGTGGGAAGTAAGACTCACCACAGCACCTGCTTCTGAAGCAGGTGAGTTCAAGTATCTCAGATATCCACATTGGGGTTGGAAAAGAATGTGGGAACTCCGCCCTCAACACGCACAAAAGCCATCTAGAGACCAAGCTTAATGGAAGAGGCAAATAAATAAAGCCTTAAGAAAATAATACAGGAGAATGTCTCAGTGCTACTCAAGTACAGAAAATTATTTTATACAATCCACATAAAGCAAATGATACTCTGTTAGAAGAACTGCACATAGCACACCACCACTCTGGAAAAGTTTCATATCATCTATTTAGGCATAATGTTATATACATCTCATGACAGCCATTTCTCTCCGGGCAGTACACTGTAGGTATACATCTCATGACACACACACGCCCCCCCCGCCCCCGCCATAACTGCCCATTTGAACCAAAACACAATTATACATTTCCCAAAGCAACACTAAAAATCCACATCATAAACAAGAGAAATAATTTACTAGGAAAAACTGCTTTATATTCAAGTAATATAATGAGACCAAACACTGGAACTTTTGGCCCAGCATTTAAGAATGGCTTTTACCTTTTAAAGGATTATAACCTACACACAAAACAAACATAAGCAAGCAACCTTATGTGAGCTGCAAGTCCAGAAATCATACCTACGTGCAAAAACTCAAAAGACTTTCACCCATATTGAGCAAAAGAAGCCTGACACAAAAGAACAACTGACGTATAGTCCCTGGGACACACAGTTCCACGTGGACAATAGCCACTGGCAATGATTAATGGTATCATTACAATCGCCCACAGTGCTTGCTAGAGAAAGAAGGACCATCAACATTACATCTGGAGTGAGAACAGAACAAGTTTCAGGAACACCGAGACATGGCCAACAGTCTATTTGTTGATATGGATGACTGTTTCTACACAGACTTTTTCTGATCACTAACTTGTATGTACTTTTAAAATATGAATTCAGAAAATTAACCAAAAAGAGAAAGATCTGTTTGCACAATGTCAAAAATGCGTTATCTAAGGAGCCACACAACAGCAAATCTGTAGACATATAGATCAAAACAGAAAGAGAAATGATGCAAATAGAGAATAGAAGAAATTAATGGGAGATAGGTCTTATAGATTTTTATCTTGAAGGAAAACGACCAACATTTTTATGTCACTAAATTTGAAATTCTAGATGAATTAATTATTTTATTTGAGACAGGGTTTTGCTCTGTGTAGCCCAGGCTGGTCCTGAACTCACTTTATAACCCAGGCTGACCTTGGACTCAGGGTAATCTTCCTGCCTCAGCCTCCTGAGTGCTGGGATTACAGGTGTGTGACACCACGCCGGTTTTATATGGTTCTGCGGTATTGAACCCAGGGTTTGTACTTGCAAGGCAAGTGCTTTAACTACTGTGCCATTCCTCCAGCCCCCAGAATTAATCATGTTATGAAGCACATCCACAAAAGAGGTTTAATGGAGAAAATCCAGAGGTGAAGTGTATGGGCGACCACACAGCCAGGACAGAGTTGGGCCAGTGTTACTGAAAGAGAATTACAAAGTGAAATAGAAAATAAGAAATGTTATTTTCAAACATCATCATCATCAACTTTGAAAAAGAGGTTCAAAGAATAAGCCATAATGTATAAAGGTGAGAATGCTCCCCAGAAAACTCCCTGGCAGGTTTCCATGTACTGTAGAGCTGGCTACAAATGCACCGAAGCGCAGTTCTGTGCAAAAGTTTAGAATAAGTCAAGAATTACTAATAAACGGCGACCTGGATAGTGCAGAATCTCTGGCCAAAGTAGGAAGCGGGCTACACAGGACAGGAAAGTAACAGTGTCTGCTGGAGAGTGCGAGGAGGCAAACATTTCCTCCAATAGAAATACTGCGACACATTTTCGACCTTGAGGGCCACAGGTCTCTGCCACATGACTTTATTCTGCCTTTGCAACTCAAAAGCAACCACATACAATAAACAATCTCTGGGAAGGGCTGAACTACTCCCCATCAGTAAGCCCTACAGACCTGATTTACAACTAATGGCGGGCCTGCGCCGCCTTTCGTCAAAGTAGATGTGGTTGGAGGCTCAACCTAACGACCAAAGAAGAGTCTCAGGCTTCCAAAACTTCGGCCATCACAAGCCTTTGTAGAAGACACTGACCACACACACCTTTATTAATGCAAAACCCGGACCTGCCGTTCCCGCGTGACAACAACCCCTCCGACGCCTACATCACTGAGCCCCAAGTTAAATCTCAAACCTGAACCAGACACCGTCGGCATGTAAGAACCACCTCCGCTCATTACAAGTGGAGTGATCAGCAAAGACAGAGGCTGGCAGGGGGGAAAAGGTCGCTGATCTCTACAAACTTGAAACGGCTGTACAACCTGACAGGACACGGAGCCAGACCACAGCCAGGGGGTTACAATCGCAGACACCCGGGTACATCTCAAACTCCCCCACTACGAGTCCACGAGCCTCCCTCGCCCTCCACTGGGACAGAAAAAAAAACAATTCCAGAACTAAAAATCACTAGCCTCATTTTCTCCAGACCCACACACGATATGTTGCACTTCCGTGAACTGCTTCCTCGCTCCCAAGAAAAGGTACTCCTATGGTGGCCGAGAAGGGCGTAAACTGCTTGAAAACACTTGGACAACCTGGCTTCCGGTATCCTTGCAGGTAATATGGCTGCGCCCAATGGGGGCGGCCATTTTTGAAAACCGACGTACCGAAGGCTAGGTGATAGGTTGGATGATAACATTGCTTAATTTCCTGGCATTTCAGCACTTGCGAATTAAAGGTAGATGTCTAGAGACTCAGGCTTTATAGGGCAAACATGAGGACGGGCCAAAGTGAGAATGAAAATATTAGCTTTATTGTCCACTTTATCAAAAAAAAAAAAGAAAAAAGAAAAAAGAACTGCATATCAGAGAACTACTTTTGGAAAGAAAAAAAAAGTGTTTTGTTTTATTTGAGACAGTCTCTGTAACCCAGACTGGTCTTGAATTCACTGTTTTGCGCGGCTAAACTTGGGCTGAAGGCAATCCTGCCTCAGCCTTCTGAGTGCTGGAATTTCAGGCATGCACCAACGTGGCTGGCTTTATGTGGTCCTGGGAAGTCAAACTCAGGGCCTTGCACTTGCTAAGCAAGTGCCTGAACCGCTGTGCCATTCCTCCAGCCCCAGGAAGTGATTTTCAAGAACAGATTTCAAGAAACTTGTACTGAAAAAGTCTAGCCATCCCAGACAAGCAGGAAAGAATGAATGGGAGCCCCCCCGGGAGCCCCCCCCCCCCCCCCCCTTATGATCAGTTCCTGAGGCTTTGCAGAAAGCCACAAAAATAAAACCAGTGAAAAGCTGGAGCCAATGCAAAGGACAGGAACAGAATTAATACTACAAAATATTAAGGTTCAGAGTTTTCTAACCCAAGTGTCAAGACAAGTCAGTGATACATAATGTTAGACCAAGTAGACAAGCTAAGCAAACCAAATTTTAATTTACCCCATAGACCAGAGGTGAAGAATCTTTTTCTGCCAGAGCTATTTGAATATTTATATCATTCACAGCATGTATAAAATTATCAATTTAGAAATTAGCCTGCTATATTAGTATAAAAAAACATCTAAATGTTCTAAATTTCAAGTCCCACCTGTGGTTGCCTTGGCTGCATCAGCCAAGGCTGGATATTCCTTGCCCCTGCCACATACAAAAGTTTACTCAAAATAGATTATAGTTGTAAATATAGAAGAAAAATAGTACTATCCTGGTAAAAAAGTTGTGGGACAAATTATGATATAAAGTAGGCAAAGAGTACTTAATACATAATCACTAAAATTGAAATCTGAAAGGGAAAAAATAAAGGTAAGCTGGACTTTGCGGTAATTAGGGTTTTTTTTTTTGAAAGGGTCTTCATTTAGAAACCAAGAACAGAGGGGAAAAGCTCTCATTATCTGGTTACCTTGTTATCCCCTTCAAAGAGGATACCCTATAAATATATTGTATCCAAAGGTGGGTGGCTGAGACAAAAAGATCATGTGACTGCTGCAGTTTGGGTTACACAGGAAGTTAAGGCTAGCTTGCCTGGACTACATAGTAAAATACTGTCTCAAAAACAAAATTTAGAAAGCACCCAATTCTAGTACATACAAACAACATTCTAAAAGCCATATGAGGAGAACCAACATTTCAATTGCAAAAGGGCAAGAGAGTTGAATAGACATTTCACCAATGAAGATATTTGGATAGCAAATAAATGCATTAAAAATACCACTATGAAAAACTCTTAGAAAGGTGGGATATAGCTCAATAGCAGAGGCCTTGCTTTGCATGTACAAGGCTCTGATATTGAGCCCTACCACCAAGAAAAGAAATGGCAGAAATGTCGGTGAAGGGCACGATGAAATTTAACAACACACATAATATAATGGCTAAAATACAAGATACTGACAGTAGCAAGTGTGAAAATAAGGAACTTTCACTTTTTGTTTGTTTGCTGGTGGGACAAACAATAGCCACTACAGAAAATACTGGTCAGCTATTACCTTAGAGGAAGGGGAAAGAGAAATCAAGCTTACACAAAGTTTTTGTACAAGAATGTTTATAATATCTTTATTTGTAACAGTACAAACTAGGAAAGGATACTAATGTCCTTGAATAGGTGAACAAATTATAGTAGCTATCATGGACTACCATTCATGAAGCAAAAATAAGACAACAGTGATACAAAAACAGCTTAGATGAATATTATGTTAATTTAAGGTAAAAGAGTTAATCTGGTATGATTCCATTTTCCTAACATTCATAAATATCAAAAGCATGAATGATGCAACTAAACAGGAATACCATGAAAGAGTTTGTGTCAATGCAATATTCTGAATCTTGCTTCTCGTGGTTGGTACATGTGATACAATGTCCTTAAAGTATCCATTTTTCTTTAAAAATGAGTGCATGTTAAAACTGGTAAGAGCCAAATAAATTCTGTAGTTTAGCTAACAGTACTGTAATAATTTTACTTTCCTGTATTTGATAATGAATTATATAAGGTGCTATCTTTGGGGAAAGTAGGTTATGGGCATTCAGGAAGTTTGTATTATTTTGGTAAAATTTTGTGAATCTAAATTTATCCCAGAATAAAAACATAAAATTGATTTTATAAACCACCTGGTGCTGCCCATAAATGTTAAATATAACCAAAAAGTTCGCTTATACATATAAAACAGATGCTTTTATTTCAAGTATTTTGAAATAAATAAAATTTAAAATCAAAGAAAAGTATGAGTTACACATGATGAGACAGGTGCAGAATATACCTGCATTGGATACTTTAAATTTAATCCATGGTGAGAAGAACTGCTATAAGTTATAAAATTAACAAGGTAACTAGAAATATTGCTCAAGCTGTTATCTTTTCCCCAAGTAAAATCACCTGTATTAAGGACAGAACTATGATCATAAGCTGTCCTTTGTCATTTTTCCAGGGTTTCTTTCCTTTATGACTTCTCTGATATCTTTCTAAAAGTCTTTCATATTTTATGCGCTCACAAGTTTTGTCAGATTTTCTGGCAAACGATGAAACTGATGGAATGATTGGAAACTGCACAGGAAAGTGTTTCTAAGTGTGAACTCTCAATCTATTAAGGCCTTACTTTATAGATAAGTGTTCCCACAATTATTATATTTCTATCAACTGGCAGTTCAGTTGTAATCTATGGGGATCATTTGTGATAGGGTCAATCCATAGTAATGAAGGCCTTCCTAGTCTGTCATATTCATAGGATTTTTTCTCAATATACATATTTTAGACATATAATGTTCTGAAATATTTTCTCTAAGGCTGACTGTATCAGAGTTGTTTCAAGCATGTTTTTCTTAACATAAACCTCTGACTCCTAAATATATCACCACACACTCTGCATTCAGAGTATTCTTGTTGAAAGACACTGTATTATGTTAAGAGCCTACACCTAGCAAGAAGCTTTCCCAGAAAGACTCCGTATGAATTCTTTTGGTGTTTAGTAAGGATTACCAAGTGGGCAAAAGCAATTGCTACACCTATAGGGCCTCTTTCCTATAATGTTTTCTTTGATGCACACTGAGCCCTGACTGTGTAGTGAAGGCTTTCCCACATTCACTGCATTCGTATAGTTTCTCTCCTGTGTGAATTTTCTGATGGGTAATGAGGTCGTTTTTGCTCAAAGAAAACTTTCCACATTCTGGACACGCAAAGGAAGGCTTTTCTGAGTGAAATCTCTGATGTTGTATGAGGCATGTCTTCTTGCGAAAGGCTTTACCGCACTCACCGCATTTGTATGGTTTCTCTCCAGTATGAGTTTGCTGATGTATACCCAGAGTACTCTTCATGGTGAAGCCCTTCCCACATTCATCACATATATATGGTTTCTCACCAGTGTGAGTTCGTTGATGAGCAACTAGCATGCTTTTCCCCGTTAAGCCTTTACCACATTCACTGCATATATAGGGCTTCTCTCCTGTATGAGTACGCCGGTGTACCCTAAGATGACTCCTCTCCGTGAAAGCCTTCCCACACTCACTGCATTTATAAGGTTTCTCTCCTGTATGAGTCCGCTGATGTCCCATCAGCCGGATCTTTGCCGGAAAGCCTTTCCCACATTCACTGCATATATAGGGTTTCTCTCCTGTGTGTGTTCGCTCGTGCAAAGTCAGGCGGCTCCTCACAGTGAAGCCTTTGCCACAGTCACTGCATATATACGGTTTTTCTGCAGTATGGGTTCGCTGATGTACCATGAGATCACTCTTCATGGTGAAGCCTTTTCGACACTCAGTGCATATGTAAGGTCTCTCTCCTGTATGCATTCGCTGATGTCTGATGAGAGGGCTCTTCAGGGCAAATCCTTTCCCACACTCATCGCACGTGTATGGTTTCTCTCCAGTGTGACTCCGCTGATGTACAATGAGACCATGCTTCATGGAAAAGCCTTTCCCACATTCACTGCATGCATATAGTTTCTCTTCTGTGTGAATTTGCTGATGTGTGATAAGACTGTTCTTCAAGGTAAAGCCTTTTCCACATTTATTGCATAAAAAGGGCTTCTCACCAGTGTGAGTTCGATGATGTGCAACCAGACGCCTCTTCTCAATGAAGCCTTTTCCACACTCACTACATATATAAGGTTTCTCTCCTGTATGAATTTTCTGATGTATAACAAGACTGAACTTTGTAGAGAAGGCTTTCCCGCATACGCTGCATCCATAAGGCTTCTCACCTGTATGAGTGCGCTGATGATAAATGAGTCGACATTGTTTGATGAAGCCTTTCCCACATTCACTACATGTGTAAGGTTTCTCTCCCAGATGAGTTTTCTTATGGCTATTAAACTGTGATTTCTTGAGGAAAGTCTTGTCACATTCAGTGCATTCATACTGTTTCAGCCCTGTGTGATTTCTCTGATGTTCTGTTAACCTGGATTTTCGAGAGAAGGCTTTCCCACATATACTGCACCTGTGAGGTTTTACTCCTGTGTGAACTCTTTGATGGTCAAGGAACTGAGAGTCCTTGATGAAGGCCTTCCCACACTCACTGCAAACATGGGCTTTCTCTATGTTGTAAGTTCTCTGATGTGTAATGTCCTGAGCCTTACTGCTGGTGGGTCTTGCATTCACAGGGAATTTAATTTCTGTATAAAACTGTTGGTGGTTAGCACAGAGAAAGGATTCCCCATCTCTATTTAACTCAGCAGAGTAACTTAGGTCACACTTTCTTTTCTGATTTTCAAAACTTAAATTGGATTTTAAAGTTTTAGCACAAAAATCAAACACATCATGGCTTTGCTTTAATGAGAAATAACTTTTGCTCAGATTAAAATTATTCCTAAATGCTTCAAGTTCATGGCATTGCTCCATATTCTCCTGAATGCTTTCATTTTTCAAGTGATTCTGCAGAGGATCAACATTTGTGGCTTTTAGGAAGAGAAAAGACAGAAAATCATTTGATCATCTTGCTTTGAAATACTTTTTAAAAAAATACCCGGGTGTGAAATGATTCTTTAGTGGCAATTCTACATACAAGAAATCTCACCCAGTATAATGGTGCAGGCCTATAATCCCAAGATCACAAGTATGAGGCCAGCCTAGGTAACTTATGAAATAATAAAATATTTTATATTAAAGAACTGGGGGTATAGCTCAGTGGTATCGCACTCATCTACCAGACACAAGGCCCTGGGCTCAAACCCTAATATCATAAATACACAAGGAAACTCATGTATCTCTTATCTCTTGCACATTGGTATAACACAGTAATTTAAAAACATTAAAAGGTAAAACCAGTAAATATACAATGAAAACTAGCTCTAAGTATGTAAATAAAATGGGATCTGTTTTTACCTATTTTATACCTTCTAAATAATTCTTTACAAATATGTGTCATACATAAACAGGCTCTTTTAAGCAGGAAACTCCAGAATTCAGCTGAACACCAGGCCACAGGAGTTAGAGCCACAAAAGACGATGGAGGGCTGCATTCATTTATTCAATAAATATTTGTTGAGTAAGATATATGTGAGTTTCTGTGTTCATGTCCAGAACACACAAATAAAGTCTTATTTTCATGGAGACTTAGTTCCAGTCATGGAGAAAAGAATTAACAATGAAGGAAAACACAGAATATAACTGCAGTTTATGAAGTGTGGCTAACGGAGCAACAGAAGTGAAGGAAATCAGGATATAGCTAAGAAAAGAAAAGCCAAAATTCACCAGTCAGTTCAGTAGGAAGGATGGGAAGAGTATAAATCAAACTGAGGATATAAAACGATTCTAAAAATTACACAGCTTCAGCCACTAGGAAGGGAGTAAAACTTCATGAAGTAAATATTACTAAAATTTGGAATAAAGAGGAAACAGTATGTATTGGGTTGTCAGAAAAGTCATGATGCATTTTTGCAGTAGATGGCACGACTTCATTTCGGGAAAAATATTAGAGTTAGTTGCATCTATATTATTGCTGTATCTTTTAACAGTTGACAGTATAGCTTCAATCTTTTAAAAAACTGATTTTGTTGAGTTTTGGTGATTCTACATATTGAAGATGGAAGACCAAACTGTGCTTTGTCACACTAAAATTTGCATACAATTTACAGTGACAATGCTATACAAGACCATCAGAGCCAACAATAGTTCAGAAATTCCATGAGAAGGGGCTGAGGGTATAGCTCAGTGGTTAGAGTGTTTGTCAAGCAGGCACAGGTAAGGTCCTGAGTTCAATTCCCCAGCACCATATAAATCAAGGTGTGGTGGTGCATGCACACCTGTAATCCTAGCATTTGGGAGATTGAGGCAGGAGGACTGCCCTCAGAAATTTAAAGGCTTATATCAAAAAAAAAAAAGTGTTAAGAGAGAAAAAAGGCAAGGGGACTCATACTTCCCAAATTCAAAATTTACCCCAAAGTTACAATAATTAAGACTATTTGAAGATTTATATTTATATAGATTTGCAATAAAATGATGCAAAATTGTACACAACTAGGTGATGATTATATAGCTTATGTACTACAAATAGACGAATTATAGAGTTATAGAAACTACCTGTCAACACTAGAAAAATCAGGGAAAAACAAAAACTTGAGAAAAAATGAATTGGCATGGTAATATCTAAGATGAATTAAAGAGAGTTGAGAATTCACATAACTGTGAAGTAAGCAATTTGCAGGAGACATAAGTTCTACCTAGTTGGGGCTACAAATACTAAGGAATAGTAAAAAGAACTTTTCTAATTAAACAACCAAAACAGTAAAGATCTTTAAAAAGAAAACTCAAGCACAGAACAGAGAGAACATTCAAGGTATACCGAAGATGGAGTCTGTTTCAGATACACAATACCAGGAGAATGAACATTTAATCAAGAATAGTCAAACCAGGTACAATGACACACACCAATAGCAGTCCCACTACTCTACTCAGGATGCTAAGGCAGGAGAATCACTTGAGATCATAGCTAGGGGACCAGCCTCGGCATTACAGCAAGATCTTATCTGAAAAACAATTAATTAAATAAATAAGGATGGCCAAAAGCATTCTTCTTGCAGAGAAGATGATTCTTATTTATACAGAAAACGGGAAGTCATTTGCTAACTGTCATGAAAATGGGTAAAATGCACAGAAAACAAGTATAAATCAAATAAAGTTAATGGAGAAATCAATTTGGGCATCTCTTCCAGAGAACAGAAAGAGACTAACTTAGTAATAGAGTAAAATTTAAAGAGTTATGAGACAAGAGGGAAACAAATGAAAGAGAAGTATGGAGAATCTCATACCCCAAAAGGAAAGGGCAGAGGGAGAAGTTAAAGAACCATATAAACACTTAATAAGAGAAGAGATTTTCACAGACACAACACCCAAAGAAAGGCTAGACGCTACATGGAGTATTCCCCAGTAGGGCAGGAAGATGCAATAGCAAGAAAAAATGATGAATGAAAAATGTTCTCTTTCTAAGAAGGCCTAGAAAGAAGAATTTCATAGTAAGATAGGTGGTGACATAAGAAGAAACACTGTGACAATGGAGGAAGAAAAGGAAGATGTGAAAATCCCAGGGGGGATATAATTATGAAATGATAAATAAGTACAGAAAATGCTGAGGAACTGCAGAAAAGAATAGCATGCTTTCTGCACTGAGATGGACACAGGGAGACAATGACAGGATGCTTCTTGCCTTCAGACCCCCTCGCAGCTTTGTCACAGGCTCCAAGGGAAAAGAACACGATTACTGTGGTAGCCCACCCTGGTGGCTCTCACTCACCTAAACAAACACGACTGTGGATTCCATCATCTGTTGTCCACAGTTCCTCTCCTTGTTCCAACTTGGACAGGGCACCCAGTTTGCCAGCTGGACATCCTGTTTATGGAAAAGGATAGAAGACTTAGGACATACTGAATCTGGCTCAAGTGCTTCAAGAAGGGAGAACATCATGTCTTAGTGACTAAACCTATTTGACATCTTTGACTCAAGGTTTTTCCCTTCGACAACAGTAAATTATACCCCAGGTTGGGGTCGGGGAGGATCTCAGTGAGAATCTACTATTTAGGAGTATCACAGATGCTCCACAGAGTTAAGCCACTGAGAGAGGAATCACCACGCAAGTGGGCACCCTCCTCACCTGCTGACACTAGGCTACAGTAGTTCTCCAGCATCACGTCCCGGTACAGGTCCTTCTGCTCAGGGCCCAGGAGCTGCCACTCGTCCCAGGTGAACCTCACAGCCACATCATCAAATGTCAGTGATTCCTGTAACAACACAGTCTTACTTAACAAAATAATGTTTCTTTGTCGACAGGGTGTTGCGGTCCACTTGTCCTAGAAGGGAGGAATGAACAAAAAGATGCAGACAAAAGACACACACACACACACACACACACACACACACACACACACACACACATAGGTGAAGACTGCAGCAACGAGAGACTGCGCTCTTTATTTTTATAGGTCCCTAATCCAACCCCCTCTCTTACTAGCTGACCTTTACCCTAATTCTGTCTTGCATCTCATATTAGACCACCTAGCTTTGTTATCTAGTCAAGGAGTCTCAAAGTCGGCCATAGTCGGCTTGCATTTGTTTGCCAGAAGCCAAGAGAGTCCCTCATTTGCAAGAGACCTCCAGCCCCTCCCGTGTGCAGGCAGTGGCTCACTGTCCCAAGCACTCCCTAAGAGGAGACAGACGGGACAGAGGCAGATGAATTTACCTTGGAAATGTTCTTTATTCACACAGCAATCAATCAATCCAATCCGCAAATCAAACCATAATAAATCGATCAATTAATTAATTAAGCAGGAAAGCAAGCATTGTTCTGCCTCTTAAACCTATTCCCATCCTGAGTCCCTTATGCTCACCATGCGACGTGTTCTTGACTACTGGCGACACAGCCGACCCGCGTATGAGCTTGTCCAGGGCTCACCAGTCTGTGGCTGGATCAGGACCCGCCGATAGCTGCCCGGCTGGACAGTCACTCCTTCTCCACGGGGTCTCGCTCTCGGGACGCGAGGAGGTGTAGTCTCGCTCTCAGGAAGCGAGGAGGCTGGGGACGAGGAGCAAGGCGCGTATCCTGCGTTCAGAGTCTGTGACTCCTACCTCGACTCTGAGCTTAGGACCAGGATGGTTCATATACTATTTATGCCCGCAAGCTAAGGATAGTGATTGTATTGGGGTCCACACGCAGGTGGACAGGGGTTCTGGTTATTGAACATGGGGTTCTGGTTATCGATCGTACGAGGGCTTTGTCCGCAGGCTACAGATAGCGATTTCATCACACGGGGTCCACACGCAGGTGGCTCACAACTTATCAGTATCAGACAGAGCTTTAGGCAGTTTCCAGCAATTTACTTTATTGCACTTAATATGGGTTCGCTTTCTCTTTGTAGTCCTCATGCCATTCATACCAATGCCTTCAAGTCTACTCTCCACATTCTACCTGTGCTCTGGACAAGGACACTACCACCACACCCCCATCTCTAAGTAGAATCTCAAAGACCTATACAAGCTTCTATGGTAGGTGCCACAAAACACTAACAACCCTTGGGAAACTGGCCTGCTTTCTCACCAATGGTTAATTTACAATTCCCCTGTATGGTTGTCAGAGACCACAGATGCAAGATGAAATTCATAATGTAATCCACACGGTCCTACATAGTCACCTAACATGTTCCAACATGAACCACATAATATGGAATTCTGTAAATAATATATACCTGCTCCTATTAATATGCAGCAATTTCTCCAGATCCTACTATTCCCAATACATAGTTTTTGTTCACTGACTTTGACAGGCCTCTACAAACTCATTAGAGAACAAAGACAAAAATAAAACAAGCCAAAAGTCACCTGGGCCGGCATCCTTTTCTTCTGAATTTGAGAATTGGGCACTTATTGGGATGTTCTGTCTTTCCCTCTTCTGGATTAGTTCTAAATTTTTGTTCAGAATACTTGGTATCCAGTAAAGGTGTCTCCAGAAATGACAATACTTGAGGTTCGAAATCTCTCCTTCTTTGTTTTCACTTGATTTCTACCGAAGACTGCCAATAAAGTTATCTCCTGGAGCTCAAAATCCAATTCTAGGAATTTCTGAGGGAATACTGGTAATAATTGTGATATCTAACAAGCAAATTTTTTCCTGTGATTTCCTGTACACTGACTTCTTTTGTTCTTTCATGTTGAAATGCTAGGGACCAAACCTAGGACTGAGGCCAGTGTACCACCACTAAGATACATTTCTAGCCCTTGCACATTTTTTAATCAGAAAAAAAAAAACTAGGACTCTACATTAAGAATAAAATTGCCGTTGGGAGATAGTTAATGCAAGCTTTTGGCTATAAATGTCTGAATTGCTGAAAAAACGAGAAAAATAAAGGGAGAAAGAAAGAAGACAGAAAGTAGGTTATAACTACAAATTTTACATAAGATGAAACTGCAGATGTAGCTTGGTATTAGAATATTTAACTAGGATGTGTGATGCCCTGGGTTTGGTCTCCAGCACCACAAAACCCATAAGTAATCCTGAAAGGTAACCACTGGGAAAAGATTTTAACTTTCCTTTTTTGCTAATGATGGAAAAAGGTCATTCAAATACCAAGCAACAAGAGTAAGAATAGATATTCATAAACCAGAAATTGATAAATACATTTCATTTTGAAGGCCAATTTCAGTCTACTTTATACCTAGCCAAAGTTGTTGAGAGGTTTGCTTACTCAGTAAACAAAGAAAATAAGTAAAAGGTTATTAGAACTCTAGTCATGTAATTGCAGAATTATTTGTAGTGAAATCTCCAATTTACTTCACAAATGTGACAGAATCAACAAGAAATGACTGATTTGGGAGCAGAGAGATAGCTGGATGGATAGGTGCCCAGACAACTAGGAGAGCTACTGCTCCTCTAGCACGGTGTAATTGGTAAAGCCTAGTCAGCAGGCATGAGAAATGTTAACAACTTTCAGCACTCCTATAAATGTGAAATTTTCACAATTACATGCTGGGCACAGAGACAACTGCCATATTAAGAATTTAGGAAGGTGGTCAAATATAAAACACCTAAAATTAACTACTCCTGTAATAGAAAAATATAAGGGAAAGAAGAAATAGAAAAAACAGATTACAAGAAAAATAAATCAATAGTCTAAGCCAGAGATGAAAGGCAAGAAAAAATATAAGTGCACAATCATAAAACGTTCCTCAAAGTGACACCTAAATATTTTTAAATATTTCTTCTCTATCAAGTGTATGCATATGCTTAATGTGAGTTCATACATATCACTAGTTCAAACACTTAAATTTACATGTTTCTATTATAAAGCAAAAAATAAAACTGTAGTTTCACTTAAACAGTATACCTAAATTATAAATATTAAGCACAATACACATAAATTAAGATATTCTAAAATTTGACAAGGTTCAACTTTGAGTCACAGAACTTCCCATGACAGAGATGTTCCTTCACTTGCATCACAAAGACGGTAAGCAGAAATAGCCAAGGGAAAACCCTGGAAATTTGCAGGGCAAACGGTAAAAGCCTCATCGTAAATATAAAACATACTACTTTTAGGTATGTTCGCTGTCGCCAAAAAACTCACTTCTGAGGTTCAAGAGTAAGGGATGATGTGGGGTGCCTAAGCAGATTTAATAACTAATCGTGGAGGGAAGACTTGGACCTAGGGATAGACGGGGAATGTTAATGTTTCAAGTCCGTCCAGGCCTCCAAAGCAGCAGCTCACATGCATATCCATACTACAGTCCCATCACCGACTGCATCAACTCTGAAGCCTGCATCAACAAGGCCGGTACATTAAACCCCCAACAAAGTTCTTAAAGACTTTCCAGCTTACGATCACCGAGCCCGGCAGACACGGTAATAGGCAAACGCCAAAACCTGACCAGCGCTCTTAAAACGTCACCAGACAATTTACATCACAAACCACACTGGCACGCCACACCGACGCCAAATGCACCTCATTAGGGACTTCTTAGCGCTACCTGCAACAAGACACCCACCTGGCCTCCTCCCGGTGGACGCCTGCGGGCCCCGCCCTCACCACGTCCAGGCCTTGTTTTTGACCGGCTTCCTACGACAGCGCAACCACGGCCTCTGCTGGACTTCCGGCCTCCTCTTGGCCGCACACCCGCAGCCATTGAAGGCGGGGTTAGGCCGGCGGGTCTCCCGCGCTTGCTTCGAGGAAAGATGGCCGCGCCCCATAGCCGCTCCAGTGGGGGCGGCCATCTTTGAACGTTCGAACGTTAGACTAGAGGAAAGCCACTTGTTGGCGCCTAACGCTAGCTAGGAAGGTGAACGGCTACTGAAATGGTCCCAGTTGCTGGCATCCCGATCCTTCAGAAAGACAGATCTTCGTATGTCGTGCAAGACTGCTTATGTGAGCCGATGCTGGCGGTCCAGTAATAGGAATTTACTGAGCAGGCAAGGTAAGTTTGAGAGTTTATTTAGGTTACAATACACTGCCAAGGGGGCACAGCTGGTAAATTCCAAGGGAAGAATCACACATCAGGCTGAGAGATTAGGGATTTTGTAAGAGATGGAGGCTGTGGAAAGGGGTCTCAGAGGCAAAGCAGATTATCTAAAGAATTTCTTTTGGCACTCCATCGTCCTCTGGAAGCACCTGCATTGTGCCTGAAATTCCATATCTAGAGTTGCAGTCTGGTAACACCATCACCTTAAGCTTCACGGAGGGCATTTTGGCTTCCGATAGTTCTAGGTATATTAGTTTTGGGTCTGTTTCATATGTCAGTATTGCCATATTGTCACAGTCACCTTTGGTTAAGAGCTGGGCAAGATGGCTTTTAACTTCTGCTGTTAGGGTTTTAACCCTCTTATTGCTAGTGGGGAGCCAATGTACAAAGGTTTGAACTTACACCAAGCCCCCCCCCCCCCTAAAAAAAAAAAACAACTTTCAGCGGCTGAGTAGGAAATTAAGATAAGACAGCAACAATAGTATTACTTTGCACAAAGATTAGGAAACATATGTGGCAGAGGCTGAGGTATCCATACAGAATAAGCTCGGGGGCAAGGAAAAGGTCAACTAACAGAGAGAGGAAATAACCTGACTGAATTTCTAGCAGAAAATGCCTGGAAGGAACCTTTGAACCCAGAATGAAATTTGGGTAAATTCTTAAAGTACAAAAATAGCAGTCCCACAACAGGAAATCAAAGCACACCAAAGTCAGTTTTGAGAGGGGGTAGGGAGTAGGCAGGAACAAAAGGCCAGTGAAATGCAGTGCCTAAGGCAAAAGGCAAAACTACGTAAGAGGCCTCATCAAAGCCAATGGTGAGAAATTAGGGCTACAGAATGACTTTAGAGAGAATAAAAATTTTTTGTTGGAAGAAAGGAAAGAAAGAAGGTAAGGGACTAACAAATGAACAGTAATCCACCAGGTCTCGTGGTACAGGCCTGTAATCCCAGCACTCTGGAAGGCTGACGCAGGAAGATTACAAATTTGAATCCAACCTGGGAAATTTACCAAGACCTTGACTCAAAAAAAAAAAAAAAAAATGGGATGAGTTCAATCCTTAGTAGTGCAATAAAAAAGTAATTCAATTTTAACATTACTTTAACTTGGTAAAGATTCCTTAAGCTACAAGGCTCAGTTCCACAAGACCACCTCCACTGCTGGTATCAGTCGCAAGCCTCAATTGTCACTGCTAACTGGCCCTTAATCAGGGGTTCCCATTGTGACAGTGTACTAAAAACCCAACATTACTTATGTCTTTAAATAATTGCTCAAACTGCCATTTTGTACCTAAAGGACTACATTGTGTGGTTTGCGGTGGGCTGTACATATTTTATAAAGTCTGCTAAGATCCCTTAGTTAGGCCTAAGTTAGTTTTGTAATAAGTAAAGTTCTTCTAGTGCAGATCTTCTTGTGCCCCCAACAACTTGTAACTCAGGACATTCTCGAAATTCTAACCACTTGATCCCGCTTTTGTAAACTCTGCTTTTCCAACCTCAGGATGCCAAGTTACTCGATCCTGACCCCCACCCTATTTACCTGTAAAGTTGATTATAGCCAGAACTTGAGACTAGGCATGTAGCCCCCCTTACACGCAGGGTTACTATGGACTGTACTGTGATTGGTTAATTTCAAGTAAGCCTGCTAGAAGTAAAAGACACCCCAAAGATTCCAAGAGATTAATGTCATTGCTATGGATAATGTTTAATGATAATTGGTTTTCACTGTGATGACGCTGTGCCCTTACCACTCCCTCTAACCTCCCCTTCCAAAATCCTGTATCAACCTTCTCCCATCCCGACTCAGTGCGGTTCTCTGCTTTCTTACCTACAGGAACAGGCTCGGCCCAGCCGTCAGTGAAGACCTTGCCTTGCTTTTGTCAGTGCTCGGTGAGTTCCTAATTCTGACATACAACACCATGGCCCTCTCTTCATATCCAATAATTTGCTAGAATGGCTCACATAACTCAGGAAACTACTTACATGTGCTGATTCTCCATGAAGGACACAAATAAATAGCCAAACAAGAAGACAGTAATACATAAGGTTAAGTCTGGAAGGGTCTAGATCAAGGGTGGAGAATCTTTTTTTTCCCCATTTTATTGATATGTATACGTGCAAAATTTAAGGTTTACAATGAATGGAGTTGAGCATTTTGTGCACATACACATCCTGCCAAGGACAAAAGGGCTTTCCCACTCTCTTTCTGTCCCTCCTCCCACCTTCCCCTCCCTCCCTTCTCTTCCACCCTAACCCCCTATTTCACTTTGTTTTTTGCTTTAAGTTCCATAATAGTTGTGATCTGGCCAGCAGCTGCAGGAAAGGAACAGGGCGCAAAGATCCACCACCTGAGCCTGTGGACAGGAGGCAGAGCTTTGCTCACTGCATACTTCCTGCTTGTTGGTCATCTGTCCAGTGGGCCTGGTCCTCCTGAGCTACAGTCCAAGGGGCTGAAGACCTGACTTAGAGAATGTCTTGTTTCAATCGGGAGAAAACATAGTCTCTTGGAGATTTAGCATGTAACCAGTGAGTACTCTGTCTCTGGCTTAAAAGCACTTCTGGAGAACCAACCAGTGTTTGCACATAACAAGGTGGCTGGAAAGATGGAAGGGCAATGGCCAGAGTGGACAAATGTAACTGAGTATCTGCCAGGAGACAGAGACATTTATCCTGAGCCGTGTCTATGATGACCAATGCCTATATGCACAACTGTGTAGAGTACGTGGTTGCTTATAACAAGGAGGGATATATAAAGGGATAAAGTGTCAAGTGTAAACACTTGTTGCCCTATAATACATGAAAATGGACATGGCACATGTAAAACAAATGATTAAATAATGCAGTGGTTGGCAAGCAACACTTAACGAGGTGAAACAGTAAAGAAAGTAACTTGGTACTGCCCTTTTAAAAGCCACAACCTGTAATGTCTATGCAATTAAAACTTACTTACCTGGGATGAGTTTGATATCTGGTCCTCAGAACAGGCCTGGGAAGCAGTCAGGGATGCTGGCTGAATTCAGGGGTAACAGTCCAAGTGGCATGATGATAGGATGTGTAGATTCTCAGACACAAGGGAAAGGTTTTGAATCTAGGTTGAAGAGTTCATTTCTTCTTTTCTATATAGAGAAAGCATGGCTTGAAAACATCTTGCTACAGGCGACTCTCCCACATACTTTGTTCACAAGTACTGTTCACAGTGGTGCCTGACATGGTTTAAGTACTCAGGAAAAGTATTTGTAGTGAATTGTCCCGTAGCCCTGAGTGTGGTATTTTACCGTGACATAACGATTTTACGGCAGTTGTTTACTTTTTCCTTATAAGCAGGCCTCACTGTTTATAAACAAGGTATATCTTTATTGGAACAAGGGAAAGAAGCGAACATAGGATAGAAATGGCAACCTTCACTCCTCAAAAAAGTATGATGATAAATCAGATTTCTTAATTCATCATGCTAGAGAAGCCAAGATCTTTGAGATCATGGCAACATTCAAATTAAGATAAGCCTGTGGAGAAATATAGGAATTCTAGTTCAAGACACTCAACAGAATATGACCTTCACTCAACTCATGTACTGTCCTGTATTTCTAGTGGTTTTCTTCCTTGAACTCTGCTAATTCTGTGGCTTCTACTCCTTCTCTGATCTTCCCTTTTATATTCTGGGAGGGTAGTAATACAGATCCTTAGAATGTCTTTCCTCTAGCCTTTCTCTGACAGGTTATTCTGATTAGCGCATTAAGTCATTTGTGTACCTTTGCTCACCTTCTAAATGTACATGATTAATTTCTATTTTGCTGTGTACTGAGAAAATATACAAAGCTACAGAGAATCAAAGAATTCATAATTCAGTTGCTGTCCATATAAAGATATGGCCATCTAAACAGAAGTATCCATATCCTGTTTTATGTAAGTAAAATTAATCCTTTCTCCCTACCACTCCTAATGAAAATATGCATCCTGGAGCAGAAATTATGAGGAACTTTGATCCTACTGTATGCCTCTCAGCTAGTGTAGACATATATATACAACAACTACATATATTTTCTGGAAGGTAAAATTGCTACATGTGTATAATATAGCTTAAATAAAATGGTGACTCAAAAATATCAATGGCTTTTATTTTGTCCATCACTGCCATTACTAGTCTCTAGAAGAGCACCAGATACAGGTAATAGTTGATATTTTTTTGTGACTAGTGTGTTAAACTTAACCACAGGGTTAAAATGAGAACTACCTTCTAGGATAAGAGTGTGCCTAATTTGTTATTCACAAGTTTTGAACACCATTTCCCTCGGGTGATACTTCTTTTTTTTAAAAAGGGTCTTACTCTGTAATCCAGGCTGGTCCTGAATTCACTATGAAGTCCAGAGTGACCTTGAAACTCAGAGCAATCCTTCTGCCTCACCCTCCCAAGTGCTGAGAGTACAGGTAAGCACCACTGCACCCAGCCTTGGGTGATATTTATAAATATACACAAACATGTCATATCACTGAATTAAATACAACTGGCTTTCCTTTAAAGGACTTCATTCTTTGAAATCAGAGAAATATGAGTTGATCATATAACAATCCCTGGTGAGAATGTAAGCCTCATACCAGAATAAAAAGAAAGAGGGGGGCACTGTTATATTATGATGTACAACACAAACCACATTCTTCCAGTCAAAGAGCCACTAATATTAACTAAGAGCATGTTCTAAGATATATTATCCTAAAATGCACATCATGTATTATCTTATGTGTAATGATTTAGACCGGTTACAGAATCTCTGAACAAGTCTCCATTTTCACAGGGCTTATCTGCTTCGTGTGTTCTCTGACACTATGCTGAAGATATTCATCAGTGTGTTCATAGTTTGATACCTATATGATTTTCTCCATGTAGGAAGTCCATACCACTGGCAAACCTGCCACATCCAATGCCCTTAAAGGTCTTCCAATCATTTCTCTATTGCACTCTCTTAACACCTGCGGAGATCTTGGTCTTGGGCAAGGACTCTTCCAAGGTTAACATATTTCTACCAACCATGAACTCATTGGTATGTGTGTATTGGTATGTGCATCACTGATCACAGTCTGTTTCCATTGCTTTCCTAGTCTCTGAATTCATATTATTTTTCTCTTAGCCTATACTTACTAGCAGGTTTCCTACCTTTGGTGTATTTCAATTTATTCCTGTATGGTTTTGTGACATAGAGTATGACGTAATTTAGCACTGAAAGCATTACCATATCCACTGCACTCATAAGCTTTCTCTTCAGCGCCAATTCTGTTCTCTACTGAGGTTGAACATCTGGAATCTCTCCATCCTACAGCGACAATCTCCCTATTTGACTGGAACTCACTGTTGTTTAATAAAGTCTGAGACAGCCTCTCAGAAGGTACCTGCAGTTACCATGTGAGCAGGATTTTTATCCTATATGAGATCACTTGTGCGCAATGTGCTGACTTCTTGAGAAAGTATTTTCTAACTTTACTAAATCAACAAGTTTCTATCTTGCATGCAGCACTCCCTTACAATAAACAAGGCATGACAAATGGGAGAAAGCTTTTCCACAATCAGGGCACCCATAGGGTTGAAGAGACAAAATCAAAATGGAGTTACTTCTGTTTACCACCTCCTTCTGCTTACCACCAACCCCCCCCCACCCCCAAGCTCACGAGAAAATCAACTTTTGACCTTACCCCTGCACCTGTGCCAGGAACAACCACAATATGTTTCTGTGTACTCAGAGGTCACCATGGCTGATAGATTGTAGGTTTCTGTGTACCCAGAAGTCTCCACGGTCAATAGATTGTACGTTAAACACATAAACTTCCTGCCGTAAAAACAATGTATGCTCCATTTCGCTTTTGTTCTGTCAATATCCCCCTTTGGCTCTGTGAAAATTCTCCCTTCTTGCTTCCCTGTTCTGTGAGTATAAAAACCTGACCCAAGTCATTCGGGGCCCAGCTCCTGGTGGTCATTGCTCTGTCTAGACTATAAACTCTTCATCACCCACGCCTTTAAATTCATGTGTTAATCGACGCTACAATAGGGTCTCTTTCCTGTATGAGTTCTCCGATGTCTACTGAGGTATGACTTAGCTGTAAATGCTTTCCCACAGTCACCACACATATAAGGCTTCTCTCCCGTGTGAATTCTCTGATGGTTAATAAGACCTGACTTGTGTGAACAGTATCTTCCACACTCAGTACATACAAAAGGAGTCTTTCCTGTGTGAAACCTCTGATGTGATATCAAGAATGTTTTCTGGCTGAAGCCTTTCCCACAATCATTACACACATAGGGCTTCTCTCCAGTGTGAGTACGCTGATGTACGAGAAGATTGCCCTTCTGAATGAAGCCTCTTCCACATTCACTACAAGTATAAGGTTTCTCTCCGGTATGAGTTCGCTGGTGTACAGTGAGATTGCCTTTCTGAATGAAACCTTTTCCACAATCGTTGCATATGTATGATTTCTCTCCCGTATGAGTTTTCAGATGGGCACTGAACTGTGATTTCCAACGGAATGCCTTGTCACATTCAGTGCATTCATACGGCTTTTCTCCTGTATGAGTTCTCTGATGCTCAATGAGCATGGACTTTCTGGAGAAAGCCTTCTCACACACAGTGCATCGATGAGGTTTCTCTCCCGTATGAATGCTCTGATTAATGAGTCGAGGGTTCTTGATAAAGTCTTTGCCACAGTCACTGCATACATAGGGTTTCTCTCCTGTATGAATTTTCTGATGTGCAATGAACTGTGATTTCCAGTGAAATACTGTGTCACATTCATTGCACTCAAACTGTCCTCTTTTTCTTATATGAGTTTTCTGATGTTCTGTGAGCTGAGACTTTCTGGAGAAAACTTTCCCAAATGTACTGCACCCATGAGGTTTCTCTCCTGTATGAACTCTCTGATGATCAGTGAGGTAAGACTTATTGAGGAAGGCCTTCCCACATTCAGTACATACAAAGGGCAACCCTATGTTTTGAATTTCCTGATATGAACATGTATTCTTAGAATTTTCACAGTCGGGATATTTAATTTCAATATGAAATTCTTCATGTTTGCCACAGAGGAGTGATTTTTCCATGTCGAATAATTTCAACAGGATTCTTTACTTTGTAACTTCTCTTCTGGTTAACTAAAGCTACATTTGATTTCAGTGCTTTACTGTGTAAACAATATTTATCACAATTTTGCCTTAAAGAAAAAGTATTAATACTTTTTCTCTGATGAATACTTCCAAACGTATTATATTTATGATGTTGATCCCCTCTCTTCTGAAATCTTAGGGTTTGTGAGTGTACTTGAACATGATCATCAGTTTTCTTGATTTCTAGGAAAGAGGAGAGAAATAAATTATTCCATGAGCAGAGAAGAGAATGAAATTACTTCAAACAATTTTGTGTAGATTGTCTCTTTATTCACAATACTATTAGCACAAGTTAAAGAAATTCCCAGTAGGTATGTTCAATTTTATTTGGACAAGGGTAAAATAAGTAAGTAAAATAAAACAAAAGGTAAATACTTGGTATAAATGAGGATAGTGCTAAATATAAATTCAGCTGTTATTTAACTGTGATATTACAAAATATGCTGAAACAATAAAATTTAAACCAAAGAAGTTAGAGGCATATTTATTGCAAAATGTTGAAGTACACATTCACATATCTACAAATTCTCATTAATTTATGATTATCAAGCATGGTGATAGTGATATAGCAACGAGCTTCTTTTTTCTGAGCAAACATTATTGCTAGGGAACACTAAAAATGAAAGCAGAAGGAATCAGGATATAATTTGGGCAAATGAAATAAAAAGCTTACTCATGGCATCTATATAGGTAAATTAATGAGAATGAAGAATTAAAGGTTAGTCCTAATTATTTGAATTAAGCCACTAACCAGTGGAATAGAGCCCTTTTCATGAGATGGGAAAAAAACATTGAGGCTCTGAAAATAGGGAAAAGCAAATGTGCATTTTTAAAAATATGATCCTTGAGATCATTTAAGATATTGAAGTATAGATATGAAAAAAGCAGTTGGAAATATATATATATATATATATATATATATATATATATATATGCAGAGAGACAGAGAGACACAAAGAGAAAGAGAGGTCACGAAATAATGTGGCAATTATCTATACAATAAAGGAGGGGTGGAAGAGATGATGTTTGGAAAAACACAGATTGAAACAAAATAAAGTCATAGGAGCAAGCTAATGATGACTATAATACTTAAGAGCGTGAGCTTGGAAAAGCCTATTGAGGCACATCAAATACTGTAATTACCAAAGGAATAAATAAATACATCATGTTACCAGTTTTAGAAATTATTTCTCTTAAAAAATGAATGTTTTGGGTAGAGGGAGGGACAAAGGGAAAGTGGGAAAGCCCTTGTCACCTTGACAAGATACATATGTGCACAAAATGCTCAACTCCATTGTAAACCTTGAATTTTGCACATATACATATCAATAAAATGTGGGGGTGGAAAAGTCCCCTATGTATGCTTTTGGTTTTTAAAAAAAAAATGAATGTTTTATACTCAACATTTGATAGTGCTGGGAAAACTGGCTAACCACATGCAAAAGAATGAAACTAGACCCACAACCTTCACCATGCACTAAAATCAAATCAAAATGTATCAAAGACTTAAACGTTAAAATGAAAACATTAAATTTGTTGGAAGAAAAAGTTGGTAAAACCCTTGAAGACTTAGGCACAGGCAAGAACTTTCTCAATAACACACCCAAAGCTCAAGAGATAATGCCACAAATCAACAAATGGGAATATACCACATTAAAACGCTTCTGCACAGCAAAGGAAACAATCAACAGAGTGAAGAGAGCACCCACAGAATGGGAAAAATACTTGCCAGCTATTCCTCAGAGGACTATTATCAAGTACATACAAAGAACTGAAAAAAAAATAGACTCTTTAAATTAAAGGACCCAATAAAACATGGGAATCTGCAATGAATCTGCCAGTAAATACATAAAAAAGGCTCAACAACTTTAGCCATCAGAAAAATACTAATTAAAGCAACAGTGAGGTACCATCTAAAGCCAGTAAGGGTAGCTGCTTTAAGAGCTCAAAAAACAAAAACGCTGGCAAGGTTGTAAGGGAAAGGGAACCCTTCTACAGTGCTGGTGAAACCATAAACTGGTACAACCACTATAAAAGCAATATGAAGATTCCTGAGAAAATTGAAAATCAGCATTCCATTTGAGCCAGCTATACCTCTTCTGGGTATCATTCCAAAAGAGTTAAAGTCATCGTACTGTAGTGATACATGCATACCCATGTCTATAGCAGCGCAATTCACAATAAATAAATCTTGGAAGAAGCCCATGTAATGACTGTAGAAAGAAGATGTGGTATATATACAGAAAGGAGTACTACTCTGCCATAAAGAAGGACAAATTTGAGTCACTTGTAGGAAAAGGGATACAATTTAAGAATCATACTTATAGAAATGAATCTGACCCAGAAAGTTAAATATATGGTTTCTCTAATATTAGAAAACCAAACCATAAAAAAGAGATACAGAAGAAACAAGATTGAGAAATGGAAAGGGGTGTGGTGAGAAGGGGAAAGAGAGATGATATGTAAATAATAAATAACAAAATAAGCTCAATATTTGATTTCAAGATAACTGATTCTTGAGTGTTTGTATTCTTTAATCTTCCTTCACTCTTGAAACTATTGTCAAACTAAATTTCTCAAAGCACCAACTTTACATTTAAAAGAAAACTTCTATAATATAGACACCAACATTTTATATTGTTCTGACACATTCTCCTATATCACAAAGAAAAATAGCTCCCATAGAATCCCCATGGAATTCAGACCACATAGTTCCTAGATGAGCTGTTAGACCGGCCAGAGAACTCCCACCTTTTTCAGTCTCATTCTGTACTTAGCACACGTATAGTAAGTTAAGTCTATATCCAAGAGTAGTACAAAGCAAACAAGGCAATCCTACCTTAGTTACACATAAACATCTGTAAGAGTCTTGAAATAAAAATGTACCATGATTGAGCAGGGACATAGCCCAGTGGTTGAAGTGTTTGCCTCACATGTACAATGCCCTGGGTTTGATGATTCCCTAGCACCACACAAATATTAGTTGGGTATAATGGTGAGTACCTGTAATCCCAGCACTCCGGAGGCTGAGGCAGGAGGACTCCATAAGTTTAAGGCCAACCTTGGCTACTCAGTAATTTCAAAACCATTCTAGACTATACAGCAAAACTCTGTCTCAAAAAAAAAAAAAGCCAATTACTATGATTACCCCATTTACCACAGTACCTCCTAACTTCTGTATTGCCAGGGTCAGACCAATTGTTTGTTTGACAGAGCATATAAGGCCTTGCATATTTTCAACTTCACATTTTATTTTTTAAAATAGCTTTTTTGAGATATCACTGACACATAAAGATTGACTTTAAGGTATACAATTTAATGCTTAGCACCACATCCAGGTGGGCGTTCTTCCTTCATTCTCTGGTCCACAAATCACTCAACTCTAATCCAGGCTGGTTCTCAATTCCCAACCTCGGCGTGGTTCCCAAACTCTAGTCCCAGTGTGGTTCCTGACTGCTTCAAGTTGACATAATCTCTCAACGTTCACATGCCCATTCCAGGTCAAGCTCCAGGGATCTGCCCTTTGTAATCTACTACATGATCCTAATCCACCACATGCCTATAATTAATAATCTACCACATGTGTGTCCTCCATCCCACATCTACATGGCTTTATAGGCATTCCACAACATCCAAATACATGGGGCTTTTAGGGCACACTCCAGATCCAAACAAAATGGAAACCAGTAATTTTTTTTTAATCATCAGGAAGAAGAAAAACTTTAATTAAAGAAACTGAAGAGGTAAGGAAGTTTTAAGGTAACTCTGTAACAGTGAGCAAAGACTCAAGAAGAAGCCACAGCAAGCAGTAAATACATAGTACAAACACGTAAGCTAGAAAACACTAAGAGATATATCATCCTAGACGTCTTTACAAAGGATACAAGTTAAATACCCTGGAATGACAGAAATAGGATTGAGAACATGACAAAATATGAAAAACAGAACAATGTAGGATCTCAGAGTAGAAGAAGAAAAGCCTAGGAAGTAGAAATACCCAAAGAAACAGACCAAATGACCATGGGGTCAACACCTACAAAGAGGGTGAATGCAGCATCGTCCGAAGGGGCAAGAAGGTCCAACAAGAAGATAGTATAAAAAAGATCTGTCACTGAAGAAAGATGGAAGGTAGAATGTGTAGCAAGAAAAGGAAACCATACAGGTGGTAACACTCTGATGTGGGAAGACTGTAACGATCTTACTTCTTCCTTCTTTTTATATAGTTCGAGTGAAACCTGAAAATTCCAAAAAGAAGAAACCTAAAGAGAAAAGACTTAAAAGAAATAAACAGCGACTAACTCCAACAAGAGATAAAGAGGTGCATGTTCTTGTAAATATCTTACCAGAAAAGGAGCTCTTGTCTGAGGAAAAGGAGATGTGGAGGTCTCTTTATTAACTCACACATGCTCTCATAACGGTGACACTTCTGATATACAGAATATGACTTGTGGGACCAAATCCTTGCAGGTTTCACTCACTCACCTGCATGGTAGCTTTTATCTTCTAGGGTCCACGGTTCTCGCAGCAGTTTGGAGAGGGCATCTGACCTGAAAGCTTCATACCCTGTTCGTGGGAAATGACGGATGTATTAAGGCTCACCAAATTGGGCCATGATCTGTCCACATGGATGGATGTTAGAAAGTATGTAGTTAATGTCTGCAAAGTAAAGGCTTTTACCTCAGAAGGGGACACATTATACCTTCTGACTTGGGGCCAGAATGGCACTGAAAATCTATCCATTGACCCAACAGAAGCCCTCAATGACTTTCGGAAGCTGAGAAAGGAAAGGGCACTGACCGGCCCCCTGGGGCCAGCTGTCCTCACCCACTGACACCAGGCTGCTGTAATTCTCCAACATCACATCTCGGTACAGGTCCTTTTGTGCAGGGCCCAGGAGCTGCCACTCCTGCTCTGTGAATACCACAGCCACATCCTCTAGTGCCAGTGACACCTATAACAATATAGTCTTGTTAATCTCCTTGCTATGGAATAAACAGGTTTTTCCTGCTTATTCCGCTCTATAGGCTGCATATCTCTATCTATCTATCTATATCTATCTATCTATCTATCTACACTTAGCTGTCACTGTAAAGTGTACAAGTCAAATCCTATAAAAATATTCTGTAATTATCTATCCATTTAGCAACCATTCATCCAAATAGAAATTTCTATAATGCACAAAAGTTACTGGTAGTTAAGTACAAAATGTAGAAATAGCCCAATGGAAGAGATACAGAGGGAAAGGCATGGGGCTTGGGGATTGTGTAAGTGTCAGTGCTCTCTCTGGGTGCACCACTCTCCACGTACTCACCAATTCAGAAGTCTAAACCCTACCACTTGAAGGACTTTATGCAAGTTTCCTTACATAGGCAGAAGTGATTGTATCATCATTGGTTATTGGTGCCTGAGCTCATTCTCCAGCCCTAGTCTCTTACTGAAAGCTGGTGTAGAGCTGCAGGTCTAAACCTCTTTAAAAAGGTTTGGTCTTTCTGGTGGTAACCACACTCCTCCATTCTCAAGCCACCACGAGATTCACTAACAGTCAGATTTTCTAGAAGGAAAGACGCTCTTATCACACGTACAACTCAGAAAACTGTCAAGATTTTTTAGCAGCTCTGAGCTAGGAGCCGGGAACAAAAGCCAACTACCTTTCTATGATACCACACCTATCAACAGTATACTCCAGATTGTACTTTGCCTTGCTGTTGAAATTAGAGTCTAAAAATATTTTGGCACAAATTCTGTTTTTACAAAATGTATATTTTGTCATTTAATTCAACTTACTTTTAAAGTCCTTCAAAAATCAATCCCAGAACGAAGAGAAAAATAAAACAAACCCAACGTTACCTGGGTCCGGATCATTTTATGTTGTTCGCAAAAGGCCAGAAACTAATATTCTGTTTCTTTAGTCCTCTTGGTGAACTGCTCTAAATTTCTGTTGAGGAATCTTGGTCTTCAATCAATGGTTTCTCCATAAATGCCAATGTCCAGGGCCTGGGCCTCTTTCAACATTGACTGATGTGTTTTCCTCCTAGAGCCAGGATCTGTGAGCTGAAAATCAAACTGACTTTTAATAGCCACTCATCCAAGGTGCTGCTATAGCCCCATGCATTCTCCTAAGCCCAAGTCCATCTCTAACCTTTCTTGGGGCTCCCAAAAACTTTTATACCCAGAAGAAATCAAATGTTGTAAATGTATGAGCAATATGTTTTTCTTCTGTGAAGCAGAAGTGGGAATAACTATGAATGGATAAGTAGAAAAGTAGAACTATAAAAACATCAGGAGATGTTCAGACAGATCTCTTTTTAGAAAGATGACAAACAGAAGGCAAAGATCTAGACATTTAAACATTTGAAAGCATGTGGGTCCAGGTACCTGCTCAAAAGCCCCTGTATACTTCATGTGTACACATGTGCTAGTTTGAAGATAAACATAATTAGACACTTTATTGTTTAATTTTTCATTACGGAGCACTTCATTACATTCATAAGCATTTACATTGTTTAATATTTCATTACCAACACTATTTTAATAAAGAAAACACTTTATTGGGAAATTTACAGAACAAAAGAAGGAGAATAGAAAGGGAATGAAGGAAGGTAAAGATTCTGCTAGTCAAAAGAAGGTCCCGGAAATGTGGTTTGCCCCTCATTACATGTTTATAAACTATAATCATTATTTCCAATTCCAAAATGATTGGAAGGGTTGCCAAAAAAAAAAAAAAAACTACGTTAGATAAGGTAGTTTTTAAAAAGCTAGCTATGTTGGCACATACCTGTCCACCCAGCACTTAAGAGGCTGAGGCAGGAGGATTGCTGTGTGTTTGAGGCCACAATGGTCTAGACAGTGAGTTCAGGACAAGTATGGACTACAGAATGAGACCCTGTTTCAACAAAAACAAACCATGTGGCAGAGCTAGAAATCTGAACTCAAGTTTTCCTCCAAAACATGACCTTAGCTATGACTGGATTCCCTTGGCTAGAAACCCTCACAAGACTGGTCACTTTGCTGCTACTCTAAGAAATTTTAATTCACACAGCATCAAACAGAGGATGCGCACATAGAGGCATGGAAGCTGAATGTTAAGTATCAACTCTATTAACAGTGATCCATATACCACCTTCTTACACAAAGAAACTAGAGAGGCTGCCTGCCACCCATGTATCCTGAAAGCAAGTCAGAGATGAGCAGCCCCAGACGCTTTCCATAGGCCGGACCCTAGATTTCCACTGAGTAACAACGGTATCAACTTGATGGAGTCACTCTGGACTTTCTTTCTACCCTATCTGGGCAGAAACATTATAAACTCTGAGTGATTCTCCAGCATCCTCCAAACTCACAGAGCCTGCACTTACCCTGCAGCTCATGACTGCATATGCTCTCCTCTCCCTCTTCCAACTCCAGAAACATATCACTGATATCATACATGTTCTAGACTCATCAACTTGGAATGCCACAAACGGGAAGGCACAGAATGCAAATAATACAACACTCCAGAGTAGGAGACGGTAGAGGCAACCAGGGTGTATACACCAAATGAGAAAGCTTCTTTTCCCAAGAGTCTCCACAACAATTTATCGCAAGATAACTGAAGAGCTTCTACTTCATTTTTAACCCTTAAGAACTTTCTATGAAAGGTTGTTATCTCTAGTAACTACATTCTTTCACTGGAAGGGGAGTACTGTTTCTGTAAATGAATATATAGATAGAAGGCCTCAGAAAAAAACTTTACATATTTTAAAAAATTACCAGAGTCCTTATTCTCTAATTATATGAAACAAACAGTAAATACATTACAAAATTAAAACATATGAAGTCAGACTATTTGTAAATATCCACACATTTAGTAAAGCATGCATTACATGAAAAAATTTCAAAAAAGCAGTTATCCCTGAAAAGGAAAAGAGGCATGGACTGGAGCACATCACTGAGGTTGCACCTGCATTGTTTTTTTTTTTTTTTTTAACAGCACCACCAAATGAAAAAAAAAAAAATTCCAGTACATCATGGAATAAAATCTCACTGAGCAAAAATGATAAAGTAGATAGCTTTAAAGGCCTTTTCCACCACAGAAACTTCAAAAAAATCAAGTAAAAACAGAATAATAAATTGTCAGAACTATGAAAATCAATCAAAGGTTTCCACCAACAAAATAAATGTTGAGCCAAGGAAGTCCTCTTAGAAATGACAGAGTGATATTTCGGGGCAAGATGGTGGCCAAGTAACAGAACTGCTCAATGTCTCCTCAAAAACTCAAAAAGTTGAGATTATGGTTAAAAAGTATCTGTTCAACTTAGTTAGGAGAGGGAAGACAGCCACAATGAATGAAAGGAGGCTAAGGGGAGATTAGAAACCCTACAGGTGTGTCAGAAGCTGAAGAAAACAATGGCCCAAGAAGCTGCCCTAGACTGTGAATAGCCATCAGCCACCAGCATCTACAGATCTGGATCTGGTAGCCTCAGATCTAGATCTGAAAGAAGAGGAAATTGATAGTGGCTCATAGGCCCCAGGCTTCAGAAATGAGCCTGCAGATAATACAAACAGCAAATGCGCTGTGAGTTTCCTCTAGAAAAAGCCAGCCAGAGCCTAGACCAGCTTAGAGAAGCAACACTTGGCAGCATAACAGGAAGTAATGTAGGCATTTGAAAAAGATCCCAAGCCTCAACTATTTGGAGTAAAAAAAGCCACAGGTGGGCCACGTCTGGGTTTTTGGGAACAATCGTAAACAGTCCCTTAAAAATACTGGCACAAGAGACAGATGCAGAGTGAAGAGAAAGGCCACCCACCTCCTGTATGGCCAGGATGGTAGTGGGAGCAACTCGGGATGGAGAGTACTCCCTTAAGGGGAGGAAAGCTAGGTCAGGGGAGAAAACATTGGTGTGGGGCTGGGTGCGAATAAGACACCTTAGAGGCTATCAGGCTATCTCTGCCTTCTTCCAGCACGGAACATAGAGGACTTTCAGCTCTGCACACACACGCTCATACATGTTCAAAGAAACATCTAGGCTAGGCCATTTAAATAAATTCCCTCAGCAACAGAATCTTTGGAATACAAGGCAACAGGACAAACACAGAAACACCTGAGACCCCAGAAACTAATGTCATGGGCTCTGAAATAGTGGGACTCACAGGGAAGAAAGTCAAAAAGCAAAATAGATGAGTTGGTTTCTGCAAACAACCAGTTAAAACAAGATATTCTTAAAGAAAAGCAAATAACGATCAGTGATCTTAAAGAGGAACTTACTAAACAAATAGTGGTCCTAATGAATGCAAAGCTTACTGAGCACATAGAGGCCAAAAATAAAAAGCTGTCTGAGGTAAATAAGGAAATGCAAGATATAACAGAACATTTTGATAGAGAAGTGAAAAATCTGAAAAAAAATCTAAAATTCAAGATATAAAAAATTCATTTGAAATAAGGGGAATCGGTTTGAACACTGTGAGGACAGGATTTCAGACTTTGAAGCCAAGGCAAGGAAACAAATGCCATAATCAGGCACAACTTCAAAATCAGAAGAGAGAAAGTACCTATATACAACAGCTGAGGGAAGATTCAAAGAGAACCAACCTCAGAATCATGAGTATGAATAAAAGAGGAGAAGACAGCAGCAATGGTATGAAGAATTTATCCACTGAAATCATGCAAAAAATTTTTCTGAATCTTGGAAAAGAAATTAATATTCTGGTAGAAGACGTTTATAGAACACCAAAAAAACCTTGACCAGAAAAGAAACTTGCCACAACACATCATAATTAAAACCTCAGAAATTCAACATAAAGAGAGAACATTACAGGCAGTAGCAGAAAAGTCGACATTATTTTACCAAGGCAAACCATTCAAATTACTCAATGCAAACCTGAAGAAAATCTTTCAAACTTTAAAAGACAGCAAGTCTCAACACATGTTGTATCTAGCAAAATTATCCCTGAAAATTGAGGGGTAAGTAAAAATTTTCCATGAACAAGAAACCCTAAAAAAAAAAATCTGCAACCAATAGCCTAGCATTACAGAAAATACTCAAAGGAATCTTAGAGCAAGACAAGGAGATGAACAACACCAAAGAAAGTAGAGGAAAGGAAACAACTAAAGAGAATGAATAACAAAAAGAAAAAGCAAAGAACCAACACTAGACAAACAGGACAATGATTGGACTCAGTAAAAATCTAATAATAATTACTCTCAATGCTAATGGTCTGAACTCACAAATCAAAAGACAGACTTGCAGAATGGATCAAAAAGAAAAAACAAAGTCCAACCATTTTTTCTTTTTGACTGCAAGAGATACACTTCACCCATCTGTACCTCTTCTGGGTATCTTCTCAAAACAGTTAATGTCATCATACAAAAGTGATACATGCATATCCATGTTTATAGCAGCACAACTTATAATAGACAAATCTTGGAAGAAGCCCATGTTTTGCCTGAGTACAGATGACGGGATAAAGAAGATGTGGTAAATACACACAATAAAATACTACCCTGAAATTAAAGTGCACCTTGAGACGATCACGCTCAGAGAAATGAATCAGACCCTGAAATTTGAATATCTTATAGTTCCTCTGAGAAAACCAAACCATAAAAAGTAAAATATATGAAAGAAAGCAAGATGTACTTTGTGGAAAGGGAAGAGTAAAGTGGAGTGGAAGGGTGTGAGGGTTGGAAAGGGGAAGGGATGTGATATATAAATTGAAAAAATAAGAGAAGAAATTAAAAAGCGCTTTGTTGTCTTTATTGAGATTGCATTGAATCTGTATATCAGTTTAGCTAGTATGGCCATTTTGACAATATTTTGAGAAGGAATCTTGTTGTGTTCAATAGGATATGCAATCTGCCTGCCTGAGCTTTCCAAATACGTGGAGTACCTGCCCCAATGTCTAATTCCAAAATCAACCTGAACCAAAACATTTATAAAGGAACCTAAAAAGCAAAGCACTAAGAGTCATTTTTTTAGTTAAAAACCCAGAAACATTTATTTTGCCTTTGTGCACTCTAGAACTTGCTCTTTTTCCTTCTTCTTCTTTTTATTTTATTTTTAAATTTTATTTATTTATTTATTTATTTATTGGTCCTGTTTTCCTTTGGAGAAAACAGTATCTTTTATCGATCTGGGCTGACTGAGAAGAGAAAAACTGAGCAAACGAACATTTGGAAATCATGTGTCCTCCCCGGCCTGGCCTTTTAGCCCTGATGTGTGTGTGTGTGGGGGGGGGGGGGGGGGGGGGGGGGGGGGGGGGGGGGGGGGGGGGGGGGGGGGGGGGGGGGGAGGACCTAGGAGTGGTCGGGTATGGAGGGCGAGAAGGAAATGTCGGCGCTGGGGATGTTCCTAGGAGATCAGGGTCTTTGGAAAAGGTGGAGGTGGCAGGAGGGTCAGGAGAACCTGGCAGGGGAGCAGGGAGAGGACAGGGAGGGGCGCGAACAGAACGCCCAGAGTGCCTGTACCTGTGGATAATCGGGCCATTTCTTCCTCCCGGTGCAGAAACCGGTCAGATCCGTGAGAACATTAAAATCAAAAGTTCCCTCAGGAAGCCACTGGGAGCCGTGGTCAAGAGGATACTGTGGCCTGGCCACCGAACTGTAAAAGGTCAACCTCTTGCGCCATAAATCTTGCTCCAGAGCCAGAGTACTAAGATTGGCTAGAGGGCAGGCTAGGGAGTTTGGGCCTAGCCGGCGGGGACTGCGTTTCACACAGATCCTAGTGGCGCCCACGCGGGCTCGGAACCCAAAGAGAGGCGTCCCCCAAGTTGGGTGCGAGCACCAAGGAGGCCTGGCCTCCGGGTATGAGGGCAGCCGGCCGGCGGGGCGTCCCCCGTCATCGGGCCCCGGTACGGAACATGAGCACCGGCGTGTACACGACTCAGACGCGGTCGGACGGAATGGGCGCCCAGGGTCCACGGGAAAGCCCAGAGGGACTCACCTCCCGTCTGCTGCTCGGGAGAAGGATCAGACCGAGAGGGGAGTTCAAAACCCGCCAGGCGGGGAGCCACACCCTCCTGGGTTTCGGCACCAAATGAAAGGTTTTGCCGCTGATGAAGATGAAGGCCAGGCAGAGGCAAAGTCTGGGTCATCTTTATTAAAACAGCTCCTGGGCGAGGTTCACGGACCCCAAGGAAGGGGTCTGAGAAGTCGCACCCCAGGAGAGGGGTATAGGCACTTACAGGATTTTGGGAAACGAATAGGACCGCGGCGGACGCCGAAAGGGTGGCTTGGCCAGTGGTGCTGGCCTCAGAGAAGCTTCCTTTTCCTAGACGCTGCTCCGGCAGGGGACTTGTCGCCCTGCTGGTTTTTCTCTTCCCCTCGCCCCTGGGGCCATCAACCAAAAACAAAGTAGTTATTTTAAAACTAATTTCTCCTCGATATTAAATTAGAAACGGTAAAAGCAAAACAAAGAAAATCCGCCATGTATACCTGCAACAATGAAAAGATCACGGAGAACAACACCCTTGCGGAAACGCAGTCACATCCTGTTCTTGGCAGTGATAACTGGACTTTTACATGTTAAAATTCCATCTAAATACATGCATAGGTGCAGTGAATCTAGTCATAGCGGCACGGATTCGCGTCTTGATGATCTCTCACAAAGCTCTAAAATAATTCTAAAACAAAAAAACGTATAAGGTGTTCATTACACAAATGTTCATAACATGAAATTAAACAAGAAATCAATGGCACGCGCCTAGCTCCCCTCTCACTGAGCCGAAATCGAACCAGACACCTCTTTCACTGACAGAACCACTCGCTACTCCCCGGCTCCTTCACTGAGCCCCACTGACACGGACTCGCAGACCGAATCGCTGACAGACGCGATCACCGACAGCGAGGACTCCTCAGACTGGCTCGACCCTCGTGCCCTCCCTGCACCCACGGCTCTCGCCTACAGCGACAAGCACGGGAGCCCCGTCCCTTCATTCTCTTCCACAGAAGCCCACACAGACCAGATTTTTGTCCAAAACAAACGGGGCCGCTCAAAGGTTGCACTTCCGCTAAATTTTTCAGTTTCGGACCTAGCACCGCCTCTGCGCCCGCACTACGGCGGCCGGCGAGGTCTAACGGCGGGAAGCGGACACTTGCACTTCCGCCTTTAGTAATACGTCACAGCCAGTATCGTCATGATTGACAGGGCGGCCATCTTTTAGCACTGGAAGCTTTTGAATGCTCGAGCATCCTGGGATGGCTCGAAACGTTGAAAAGTCACTGGAACTACGCCATTATTATTTTTTTTTTTGACACCCTAAACCTTGCCTCAGGATTTGTTCTCTTTCAGAGGCTCGAGTTTACACGAGGAAAACACCGAGTCTGATAAACCCAACCCAGTGGAGGAGAAAAGCCATTCCCTTTATGCAAAGAAAGAGTATGAACCAAAATTAAACGTCCCCACGAATGAAAAACGCTCCCTCGGAACAGGAAGAAGAGCAAACCAACCAGCGAGCGAATACAGAGGGACCGCTTCTACCTGCGTGTTGAGGACAAGGGGAAGATTCTGAGCACACAGAAAGCAGTCTGGAGAGGTAGTTGCGATAGACAGATAGTGACCACCCATCAAAAGGAAGTGAAAATCAAAGTATGAGAGGACCCTACTTTACCTTGATGGGTGAAACCTAGTTACTATTCAAGAAAAGTGAAGAGCCAAGAGAATAGGGCATAGATCTAATGAGGGAGTATAGCCATCTCTTCGTTCAGTTGAAAAGGCCTCCTCTTCTTTAACAGTGGGAGCCAACATTAGAGGAAGAGATTGCTGAGGACCAAAGGCCAAAAAATCTGGAAGGAATAAGTAAATTCAAAGAAAATGAGAGGTGCAAAAAATAAAGATTAATCATACTATACAGCATATCTGAACTAAAAGTAGCACTTGGTCATCATAATATGAGTTCTAATCCCAACAACAAAAGGTTAAATCTATTGAGAGAATAAAGCAATTTGAAATTCTAGTGTACAATGGAGTGTAGAAGAGTCGTTTTGAAATCTTGATAAATTTGTAGGCAGCTGCCGCCAGATAAAAAATCCATGTCAACAAAACATCTGTGTTAACTTAAAACATCAAATTGTGCTTTGCAAATTAAAAGCCTTATAAGAGTAATTGACTCTTCCCAAGAGGATTGTGAAATCAGGACAAGAACCCTAGAGACATAAAAATTCACTCCTATTTACACAAAAGTGATCAAACACTGTGTGCTCACAAAGACTCATAAGAATATGTGAATTACATACCACTTTTGTCCATAATAGCTCCAAACGGGAAACAGAATCTACGTGTCTATCAACTGAAGAATGGATAAACTGGTGAAATCACAACGTGTAATCCTATTCATCAATAAGAACAAAATGTAAATGCTTTCAAGAATACAGATAAATCTCAACAAGAATACACACACACACACACACACACAAAACCATGCATACTACCTGGTTCTTCCCCCCCCCCCCCCTTTTTTTTTTGAGACACAGTCTCACTCTGAAGTCCAGGCTGGTCCTGAGCTCATTATGTAACCCAGGCTGGCCTCAGACTCATAGCAATCTTAACTCCTCAGGCTCCCAAGTGCTGGGATTACAAGTGTGTGCCACCACACCTAGCTGATTTTTATGGGTTTCCAGATTTTACCCCACGGCCTTGCACGTGCTGGCAAGCACTTTAACCACTGAGCTACACCCCAGCCTACCTGATTCTACCTGAACAACAAGTGTTGGTGAGAATGTGGAAGAAATGGCACTGTGATACACTACCGGTGAGAGCACCGCCACTTGGGAAACCAGTCTGGCAGTTTCTCAGAGTTTATAGCATTTTTTATATCTAACAGCCCAAAATGAAAATACCGATCATCTAGTGAGGGAAAAATAAAAAGTACTATATACATACAAAGGAATGTTATTCCAGGATAGATAGCAATGAAGTACCGAAACGTAGTGCACCATGGACGAACCCTGAAACCTCCCTAAGTGAAAGAAGCCAGTTACAGGGGCTGGAGGAATAGCACAATGGTTAAAGCACTTGCCTAGCAAGCACAAATCCTTGGGTTCAATTTCCCAGCATCACATAAACTGGTCATGGTGGCACACACTTGTAATCCCAGCACTCGGCAGGCCGAGGCAAGAAGATTGCCATGAGTTTAGGACAGCCTGTAAGCTCAGGACCAGCCTGAACTACAGAGTGAGACCCTTGCCTCAAAAGAAAAGCTAGTTACAAAAAAAATCTGAATATCATATGTATAAAATGAAATGTCCAGAATAGGCAGAATCTAGAGGTGAGAACGTGGAAACAGAAAGAGAATCAACGTGTAAATATTCCCGATATGGTTAGGAAATGGATAATCTATCTAAAATAAGAAGAAAATTGAAGTAGCCCAAGATTTGTGTTCATTTAAAGATTGACAAGTTATTGGTAAGGTTGTAAGGAATTAGACATGCTGACAAACTTTTCTGCAAAATGAGAGTAACATTTAGTTCCATCATCTACAGCCTTTACAGTATTATGTAAGATAGTACATTAACTACGTTTAAAATATGTCCCTGTTTTAAAAATATGTATAGTACAGTTAGAATTAGCTATTGATTTTCAGCAGGTGTCCTGGCAGGAAGATGTGAATACACTATCAATGGAAAATTTCAGGGCAATAATCTGAAATATCTACCAAGTTAATTTTTTCCTTCTCTTAGGCTCAGCAATTCCAAATATAATAATTTATATGTAGAAATATCTGATTTGAGATAAAGCATGCAAGAAATTTCTAACACTTTTCCACCTTCCACCTTGTACAACGGCAGAGCCTATTTCACAGCCTTTCCTGCCGCCAGATCTTTTCTTTAAATTTGCTTTGCTTACCCTGTGCCCGAAATGATCTCCAGACCCTACACTGTACCATTTCCTGCAAGCATTTCTGGAGGTCATTCACCTGCTGCCCACCCCATAAGTCCCTTACAACCTTCTGTACGGAAATGTACGCCTTCTTCATGATGGCGGCGCCCACTGTAGCTCGCTGCCTCGTCCGTACAAGAAGTAGAGAGGAGGCGGCCATGTGGGTTTTGATGCGTACCGGAGCGGAATTTGTATCGGCGGCCACGGAAGTAACTTAAGGCCTATGCTTTGCCCTTGGAGACACCGGAGTTTTGCGGGAAAGTGGGCGGGAGACAAAGTTGAAGGCCGATTCTCCTATATGGCGAGCCCCATGTCAGTTGCCTAGCAGCGCGCCGCCATACTCTCCCGCGGAGTCTTTGCGGAATCTGAAAGCTGAACCCAATCGGCCACTTTAGAAGGACCTTGTGCGGTGGCTGGGAGCGTGGGACCCGGAGGCTACAGAGGTTAAGTAAGCTTGCTTGTAGGCTTGAGGGATGCTTTGTGAGTCTGAGGGGTAAGTGGTGGACAGCAACCCATTTCACACCAGCCGGTGCGCGAAGGATCTTTCTGGGGGAGGGTACCTCGATTTGAGCCCTAAGGATGAAATCGTGAACGGGGTTTGTGCAGATTGAGGTGAATGGTAGGAGTGTGAGAATTTGTGGCAGGATCAAGCCTTTGTGTAGAAGCAGATCGGAAGGCAATCGTGCTGGCCTGGGAATGGAATGGTCAAGGATTAGGGTGGTCTTGAGAGAATGGCGGCGCTTGGGTTTAGTGAGTAGGATAATCTTGGAGGAAGTTGGGATACCTTTCCTGGTGGGTCAGTGACCCAGAAGGCTCCTGAGGCTTCGAAGGTTCCTGGTGCAGATTTAGGGAAGAGGAAGGATGCCAGTCATTGAAGCCTCCTGTGAGAAAAGGGAGCCATTGTAGGGATAAGTAGTGATTGGGTTCTGCGTAGCAGGGGCGCTAAGTTGAGGGCCATGAGATGAAGTCAGTGACTGGGGTGCCATTGGTGAGCAGTTCAGAGTTTGGAAAGTCCTTGATTTAGGTCAGGGTTTGAGACAACTTGGAAGAGAGGAGGTCGACGACTGGGCCCAGGTTGTAAAAAACAAAACAAAATTTTGTGGCTGTTGCAAATGGGTTCTCTTTGTACTTGAGCTATTTATTGTTTTTCGTTTTCTGGTGAAGTACTAATTTAGAAAATTTTTTCTTACATTTCTTCCTGAACTTTCCTCGTTAACTCATTAATTGATTCTTAACTTTTGAGGGTGAACAATAATAACACCTGCAGGTGACTTAGAAAAAAGATGGAGCTTGGATTTGGGCAGCCCTAGATTTTTATCTTAAGTCTGACACTTACTGTATGTGAACTAGGGCAGGTTTCTCAAGCTCTCTGAAGTTCTCTTTCCATTTGTTGTTGTTTAATTGGTAGTAACAACCTATACAGTTAAAATACCTAATGCGGGGAAGGTACTCAAGATAGACTAGAAAGCATAATGTTAGTGTGTAGGAATTTGTTTCTCTGGAATTTGTAAGCTTTTAAAATTTTCTCGTTGTACTTTTTTTTTGAGACAGCAGGGGTCTCATGTTAGAAACGGCGCATAGCAATCTTCCTGTCCAAACAAAGGATGGACTTGGGAGGCATGGACGACAGGGTATGAGGCTTTAATTTCCTTTTGCAAAAAGGTGTCCTTCCCACGTGCAAGTGCAGAAAAGACCGGCAAGCATGGTGGGGGGGGGGGACCTTTTTCCTAACTCGCAAGGCCCTCCCCCTGCCGTTTCTCATTGGCA
>PVKB01002309.1:195394-298445 GCA_004027205.1 Ctenodactylus gundi
GAAGGTCTAAAGCATTGGCTCAGGGCCACGTTCATCACAACGTTATTACTCAGGGCCAAGTTTATCACAAAGTCACATCCTAATCCCTCCTCCCTCCTTTCTGCCTCTGCCTGGTCACCTGGTCGGGTATGGTGCAAAAATGTAAAGATCCGCCATCTTGAACAATGTGCCACCGTTACCGCTAGGTGACGCTCACACTCATTATGTTGCCCAGGCTGGACTGAGAACTCCTGGGCCCTACTGATTCTCCTGCTTCAGCCTCAGAGTTGCTGGAACTTGAGTTAGGAATGTCCATGTCTCACTACCTTCCTGTTTTTAACTTTTTCTAAGCATACATTTATTTTTGAGAACAAATTTGGCAAAATTCTGTTTAATGAAGATAGCTATTATTGCTGTTCATTATAAAGCGTTTCTTATAACACCAATGATTCAAGAATATGTATGCCTTTTTTCTTTAAACTATCAACTTATCTCCTGAACAGAACAACTTTTAGATGTTTGTGTGTGTGTGCATGTGTGTGTGTACATTCACATCACACATGCATAAAGATTCGCAATTCAGAAAATCTATTTTAACCAATTCATTATAGGAGAGAATGTTTTGAATTCTCAGGTCCTGACATCCTGGAATAAAATGTTTCTGTGAGGGAAGGAAATGGAAGTATCAAGGTCAACATTTTATCCTTGACCAGAAACCAGCTTCAGAGAATTCAGAGTCAACACTAGAAGAATTATTAGATTCGGTGGCTGTGTTAAAGGGCTTGAGAAAATGCCCAAGCCCCAAGTGAGTTGTTCATCTATATATTTGTTTCTCACTTGATTTTCCAGTAAATTTGAGGATGTTTTGTAGTGTTTATAGTTAAAACAATACTATGTTTGCTCATTTTAAATGATATTTATTGTATTTGTATGGGTTCAAGTGTTTAATGGCCACTTGATGGCTTTAGTGGCCAGGGGCTACCACTTTGCAAAGCACTGGTACTGGATATTTTCATCATTGCATAGAACTTCTCTATAGTGATCTATTTTTAAATTATAAAGTTGGTCCCACTTCTTCACATGGGAAACTCCTCATGGGTCACACATAACTCTTAGACTTGGCCAGTCTTGTGCAGCCTCAGTAGGCCTTTGTAACTCCTTATTATCCGATAGACCTTCTTCTCTTGTCAGCCTTCCTGCAGCTTTTGAACACTAGTGGCTTCATTATGCCCTGTCACATTTTACCTCTTTATGTAACATCAAGCTACCTTTCTCCTCTAAAACTCAACATCAAATGGACTTGATCTAGTAAGATTTAGTTCGTGACTCACCTTTGTAAAGTTTAGCCTTTATCGGTTTTCTCCTCTTTGCTGGAGCTCATATGATGTGTGTTTCATACTTTCCCTGTGTGTGTATCCATATTATATTTGTACATACATATATATGCATATATATATATAATGTTTATGCACATTATTCTATCTTTGTGAACTAGAATGGTCCATCAGGGTAGAAGCAAGAGATTTGTTTGTTTAAGACTGGGTCTTTCTACACAATTCTGGCAGGCTTCAAACTCTCAATTTTCCTCCCTAGGAATGAATTTTATTATGGTTTTTTTTTTTTTTTGGCAGTACTAGAAATTGAACCCAGTGTCTTCAGCCTTTTTAAAAATACTTTTATTTTGAGATAGGGTGTCACTAAATTGCTGAGTTTCCCAGGCTGGGCTTGAAATTTCTATCTTTCTTTCTCAGCCTCCCAAAATGCTAGGATTACAGGTGTGCACCACCATACCCAGCTAGCAGGATTTATAAAGGAATGCCTCAAATGGATATGGTGGGCATATGTGTAATCTTAGCACTCTGGGAGTTGAGGCAGGAGGATGTCAAATTTGAGTCAACACTGGACAGGTTAGCAAGACCTTATCTCATTCAGTCAATAAATGAAAGCTAGGGATGTAGCTCAGTGTAAAGGGGTTTCATATTCATAAGTCATAGATGGTTTCTATGTTAAAGGATTTTGGGCTAGAGGAATAGTGCAGCACTTAGAGTACTCACCTAGTAAACACAAGCCCCTGAGTTTAGTTCCCCAGCACCACATAAACCAGGCATGGTGGCATACACCTGTAATTCCCTCACTCCTTTAATCCCAGAATTTGGGAGGCTGAGGCAGGAGGATTACCAGAGTTCAAGGGCAGCCAGGGCTCCGTACAGAGTTCAGGACCAACTTTTGGTCTACATAGCAAGACCCTGTCTATAAATAAATAAATAAATAAATAATGGATTTAAAGATGTTGTGCTTGTCTTTGTGAACAGTTAAGCATGAGAGTCAGTGGATAATTGGATGTAAACATAAAGATATTGTCAATATAAAAATCTTTTTTTACAAAATATAATATAAAAGTAGTTACACGTAAAACAGCCAAATAACGTACCTTAGAAATATTTTAAGGAATTCCCATTTATATTTTTATTCCAACAATAATCCTTTGGAATGAATGGGTTGTTCTCCTCCAGGGCTCACTGTCATTCAAAGATGTGGCTGTCGGCTTCACCTGGGAGGAGTGGCAGCTCCTAGACTCTATTCAGAAGAACCTGTACCACAGTGTGATGCTGGAAAATTACAGGAACCTGATGGCAGTAGGTAAGCAGTACATTCCAGGTAGTGCAGATGCTCATGATGATAAGAGGGGTACGGCCTCACAAGTGCTTTGCGCTTTGTGGACATGAGTTTTAGATATTATAATGTCTGGTACCTTTTTGGCCTCTAACAGAGTGTTTTTCTCTCTCTACCAAAATAAAAAGCCTGTACTTAACTTATCTAAGATAAGAATTGTCAGGCCAGTAAATGTAATGGCTGGTGTTCTTCCAAGGCCTTGGAGTCAGGTGTTCAGGCCCACAGATGGTCTTCTCATTTTCCTTGCGTAGGACATTTAGTCATCAGAGCAGATGCGGTCTTCCAGTTGGAGCAAGGAAAACCATGGATAATAGAGGAAGAAACCCAATGTCGGATTCATTCTGGTAAGTGAAAAAAAAAAAAAAAAAAAAAAAAAACCTGAGAAATGGAAGTCATATCCCTGTTGGTCAGAAAGAGGGAGGTACAACTGTGAAATGTCAAAAATCTTGGTGTTCTGAGAACATGTCTCAGAATAGCTATCATGAGCTTCCCCCTTACCTTAGTATTGCCTCTGCCATTTAGTTCCTCCATATTAAAACTCTTTTGATTATATTTATTTATTGATTTTTATTATTATTTTTGAGACAGGGTCTCACTCTGTAGCCCAGGCTGGTCCTAAACTCACCATGGAGCCCAGGCTGGTCTTGGACTCACAGCAATCCTCCTGTGTCAGCTTCCTGAGTGCTGTGATTACAGGCATGCACCACCACAGCTGGCTTATGTGATGCCGGAGAATTGAACTCAGATACTTAGTATCTGCTAGGCAAGTGCTTAGCTCTCCAGTGTGTGCTTACCTCTGATCCATTCCTCCAGCCCCTATTTTAATTTATTCATTTCTTTTTTGTGATAATGAGAATTGAGCCCACAGCATTTACGCTGAGTTTATGTCCCAGCTTAATTTTTAGATTTTGATTTAGAGACAGAATCTCACTAAGTTGCCAGGTTTCCCAGGCTACGCTCAAACTTGTGATCCTCCTGCTTCAGCCTGCCAGAGTTCTGTGATTATAAACCTGTGCCACCAGGTCTGACTGGTTTTTAAAATGTGTTTCTCTTTTTTTAAAAAATATACTTTGCTCTGGACACATTCTGGGTTTTTTGTTTGTTTGTTTTTGTTTGTTTGTTCTTTATTCTGGTGTTAGGTCTTGTTTTGTTTTTGTTCATTTGAGATCGGATCTCACTGTGCAGCTTAGGCTGGGCTTGAACTCGGGCTTGAGTGCTGTCAAATCCTTTGTGCCCTATCTTGGGACTTGCTTTCCTGGATAACCTTGTTCCTGGTGTCTCTAGTTCACCTGCTTTCTCTTTGTCTCCACCTTCCTCTTGTGGTTTTGTTTTTGTTTTGTTTTGTTTGTTTTGTTCTTGAGACTGAACCCAAGGCTTTCACACTAAGCTACATCTGCAACTCAAATTTTTTCTTTTTTTTTGAGACAGGGCTACACTAACCTGCTAAGGTGCCGAGGTTGGGCTTTAACTTCTGATCCTTATGCCTTGACCTACCAGAGTGCCTACCTTTTCTTACACACTCAGGCAGGCATAAATTTTCTTCTCTTTTTGACACTTGATGTCTCCCCTATGTCTTGTACTTGCTGCTGCTACTTCTACTTCTTTTTTTCTTGTTCCGTTTGCTTCTCCTTCCAGTGACAAATGTCTTAGACTTTCATTCTCTACCTAGCCTCTCTTCTCCTTTCTACCTTTTTTGTATAACTCTGCTTCTAGTAAAGGATTACAGTGGATTCATTGCTCTTCCTCCTAATCTAGAAGATGCTTGCCGAGCCAGTGATCAGACAGAGCAGCATCAAGGAAACCAAAGCACCCTTGAAACTATGGAGAGTCACCACAGATGTGGTACATATGGAAAAATTTCTCATCTGAGCTCCAACCTTGAACTTCGTATGGCACAAACATCTCACGCATTTGACATACTCAGGAAACATGTGAAACCTAATATAGATCACGTTATTTGGAACAGAGGTAATACAAAAAAGGAAGTTGGGCTTAATGGCTGTGACAAATTTTTACTTTATGCTAAACATGTGAAAAGTCATAATGTAGAACAATTTGGTGACTATAATGAATGTGTAAAGTCTTTTAACCAGGAGTCACAGCTCACCAGACACTGGGAAAATCAGGTGGGAGGGAAGCAATATAACTGCCGTGACTGTGGGAGAAACTTTTCTCAGAAGTCAGGCCTTAGTAAGCATCAGAGAACACACTCAGGAAAGAAACCTTCCAGCTGTGGAGAATGTCAGAAAGCTTTCAGCCAGAAGGCCCATCTGGTCTTACATGAGAGAACCCATACAGGAGAGAAGCCTTATGAATGCAGTAAGTGTGGGAAAGCATTTCCAGATAAATCTTGTCTGCAGAAGCATCAGAGAACTCACACAGGTAAGAAACCCTACAGTTGCAGTGAATGTCAGAAAAGCTTCAGCAACAAGTCACAGCTCATAAATCATCAGAGAGCTCACACAGGAGAGAAACCCTGTAGTTGTGAAGAATGTGGGAAAACTTTCTCTCTGAAGGTTAGTCTCATTTTACATCAAAAGACTCACACAGGGGAAAGGCCCTATGGATGTCCTGAATGTGGAAAAGCCTTTATCCACAGATCCAAGCTCACTAGACATCAGAGAACTCACACGGGGGAGAAGCCTTATCATTGCACTGAATGTGGGAAAGGCTTCAGTGTGAAGTCACTCCTGGAGAACTCATACAGGAGAGAAACCCTACGGGTGTAGTGAATGCGGAAAAACATTCTCCATCAAGTTCCGCCTTATCCTACACCAAAGAACGCACACAGGTGAGAAACCTTATGAGTGCAGTCAGTGTCAGAAAGCCTTCACCCAGAAGACCCACCTCACTATTCACCAGAGATCACACACTGGAGAGAAACCCCATGAGTGCAGTGAATGTCAGAAATCATTTGCCCAGAAGTCTCATCTTATTATACATCAGAGAACTCACACAGGAGAAAAACCTTATGGATGCAGTCAGTGTGAGAAAATGTTCTCTCACAAATTCAGTCTTATGCTGCATGAGAAAACTCACAGGAGAGACAAATTAGGAAAGAAGTGAGGGGAAGTAGCTTCCAACACCACAGAGTTGATTACATAGGAATGAAGCCGCAAGACAACACCCAGTGTGGACAAGCTTTTTTTCCAAAGTGACATGTCTCCTCACAGCGTAGAGTGGTTCCAGGTAAAGTGCTAGTGAGAGAGAAATCTTTTTTCAAGCAAATTTCAGTTGAATTTAGGTCATGGGAAAAAACAGGAAGGAATAGGTGTGTGTGCATCTGTGCGTCAGTGACAATCGCATAAAGTTCAGCCATATGCTATCACAATTGATGTGGAGGGGGAAATTCTGTACCTTACTAAATCACAAGGAATCATGCTTATATGAGTACTGTTTCATGGGAAATTCATGTTTTGACTGTTATGATTTTAAAAGGCAGCATTATAAGAAGTACTGAGTATGTAGTTATACTCATCAGGAAGCAAATATCTAATTTTCTAGAACAGATATCTAACTAATATCCAAAGGTGTGAGCAATTTGTACTTATTTTTATTATAAAAATATGTGCCAGTTCCCCACATTGAATAGAATTATTATGCATTGTAAATGATTATTTTTATTTGGAAGTTGTATTATACTATTTTTCTAGTAAGAAATCTCAATGCAATACTGCTTTCTTCTTTTGCTATTATTTATTAATGGGTAGAACCTCCTTGAGTAAAATTTCATTGCATCAGTTTTAAGATGGACATTTCTTCCTATAGATTACCAATGCTAAAATTAAAATGTGGCATGTAACTGATAGCTTCAGGACTTACATGGACAACATGGAACGTAGTGACTCATCATACAACCAAATATATCTTAGAATGGATAAAACATAGAAGTCATCACCTTCATAAAGACTATTTCTTCTAAAACCAAATTATATTTGAGGGTTGAGGAAGAAAACTACTTAAAGGTTTTATGCTCATTTAAACAGATTGAGAGTTATTTTCTGATATCAGATAGATATCAGTTAAATCTTAACTGTAATCCTGGTATTTATTGCTTGATTATATCATATTGCTTAATTTTTAGTCAAGTAAAATAGACTTGTTTTCTCCATGCTCACAAGATGTTTGAGATATGCTTCCCTTTGCAAAAAAAAAAAAAAAAAAAAAAAAGCCAAACATAAGGGTTGTTTAGTCAGTCCCTTTCTAGAATGTATCAGGATAATCTCCTAAATTCCCTTCTTGAATGAGGAATCAACTTTAAAATACATTGTGTCTGATTTGTGTGTATATGTGTGCACATGCTTGTGTACATGTGTGGGTTATTTTATGTAACTGTAGCTGTGGTCACATTTATGCAATAATTGCTATGATGGATATAATAATGGCAGCTATACCCAGTGTCATTCATAGCAAGTGAAAAGATCAAAAGGTGAGTGCTATTTGCTGTCATCAGTGACAGATGGTAGAATATTTGCCTCATGATTTGGTGAAAACGACAGACCAAATGTTGTATATGTGAGCCCTTAAGCAACAGTGAACAAAGAGTATATACTTCTAAGGAAATCATGTGATGCTTGTCTTCAAATCTCTCTCCATTAACTATAATTTAGGAAAAACAAATTGCATGAAATACTTCAAATTGTTAATAGAGCAGAAACCCTTCCCAGTGTTGGCCAGAAGGACCAACACAATCCAAGAACACTTGATAGGCTTTCTATTTCCAAACCCAGGATGGCCTACATTGCACTGGAAGGTTTGAGAATTTGGGTGTGTGAGGAATGACAGTGAAATCCCAAGTGCCAGATGATATATGGGTTAGCAAACAAAATGCCCCTATACTGCTGTCTGCATTTCCAAAGCATTTGTGCAGGAACAACCGGGAGCCCTCTGTTGTCCAAAACATGTAGCCCAGATGGGTTTGATTGGGTCATTGTTTTTATGAAGACAAAGATAATAATCAGTATGACAGCAAACTCATTTTAGTGAATCAAGAGTCTTTGCCCACTATCCGTTAGTGAGCTCCCACCCAAATCCCTTTCCCACAAGAAAGTCACTGTGCTTTTAGGCAGATTGAGTCATTTTCAACATTCTCTCAATGTGTTCGCACTACATACAGGAGCCCCAAGAGCAGAGCATGCTCCCAAATGGATGGCTGGAGGCTGTTTTGACTCATGTTTCTCCATCTGTGCGCACTCAGCTCCTGATATTTCAAATTCTCTTGCAGGGATGCAGCTGCAATGTCCATAAGCGTCCTCTTCTTCAGGTTAAAACTGAACTCTAAATCCAAATTTTAAAGAACATTTTAAAAGTATCTATTTGATCTTGTGAGACTGGGGTTTAAATAAACTACCCCTTGCTTGGCATACTCATTTGCAGCTGTCGTTTTTGACCCAATCTGCATTTGACTTTGATATGAGGTTGATGACTCATGATCACATCCCGCGGCAAACTTTAGCACTTGCCTCTCTCCTCATGAGCCAGGGCTTCTCTAGAATACCAGGAAAACAGAGCAGTGGAAAATGCCTTTCCTTTCTTTTGGGCTTGGATGAGGCAAGCGCATTTCCACTGAGCCACATCCTCATTCCAAAAAGACCATTCTGAGCTGGAGAACTGTAATACTTTTTTCACCTTGTGCTTCTGTAGTGACATGACAGTTGGTGGAAAAACACCTCAATACCACTTGGAAAAGAATATTTAGAAGTTGTTTGCCATAATTTATTCTCACTACGTGGTACAAGCTCTCTCCATCTATATTAGGTAAGCACCTCCCTCCCTGCCAAGTTTGCAGGGGGTTTCCAGAAGACCTGCCTTGTTGAAGGTGTATTCCTAGATGACTAATCTGGTGACATCTTCCTCGTGGGCCCTTGGCTTAGCCACTTTCTTTCATTATTGGGAAACAATACCTCCATGAGTCACAACTTAAGGGAGGAGAGGCTCATTTTGGCTCAGTTTCAGGAGGTCTCAGCCCATTCATGGGCAGCTGGCAATGACAGCAAGGGTCTGGAGCAGCATAGCTGCTCGGGGACTTACAAGAGGGAGGATCCCGGTTTTAGAGGGCACTGGGGCGGGAGCATATCCTTCCAGGCCACATCCTCAGTGATCCACCAAAGAGAATTTACAGAAACATGGAAAGTAGCACAAGGTGAACCTCCACCTTGATGGGGAGGAGCGGAAAGGCCAGGGTGGCAGCTGTAGACAGTGGTGGCCACCATGAATGTTAACTGTTGGGGTTTTGTGTCCATGGTGATGTGCCGGTCTCCATTCTTTTGAAAGTTACTTGGAAATGTTGCATCTAGTACTGCTACAAAATGTACCATTTCTCCTCTCCAGACAGCCTTTTCTTTTAAAGTCTGCTATTTTCTCTGGGATTTAGTCACATCAGAAAGAAGCTGAAGTGAGACCATTTCAAGTCCAGTGTTATGTGAGTACCCTGGGTAGGTCTTGAAATGTTACTTTTTTTATCAGTAGGCCATAGGCTATAGCAACCAGGAATGCTGTCTGTCTTGTTTAAGACAAAGCGATCCTGAAATTCAATCGACCATGCCATGTAGCAGTGCAACCTGGGTGAGGTTTGAAGACTTGCCATGAGCCCTGACCACCCTATGTTTGTGACATTGTGACATGCCATTTACTATTTTTTTTTTTTTTTTTTTTGCAAGCAAGCCTTGTTCTCTGTTTTAGGGCTGCCTGAGATTCCCCCAAGATGGTCATAACTCAGTGGGACCAACCTAGCAATTTCTTAGTAGTAATTTTATTAATTTCTGACCCCAAACTGGGATCTTTTCCCTTCTTGGATTCATGGAACCCTTAAGAGGGGAAGCTCCCATTGAGCTGCAGAGGAGACATCTACCCTTGCTCAGGAGTGAGAGACTTGGGAGACAGAACTCGGAAATCAACTTCTTAACCAGTTACTGATGAAGAGGTTAAAGGTGTAAGGTAAAAGAAATGGAAAGGAGGGGCTGAGGGCATACCTCTGTGGTTATAACGCTTGCCTGAGTGTCAGGGTTTGATTCCCCAGCACCACATAGGGTGGGTGTGGTAAACCCAGCACTTGCAGACGTAGGCAGAAGGAACGTCATGGGGGAGAGAGAGAGGCAAGTGACAATTGCCAAGGCCCTGGGGAGTGTGTCATTTATCTTACCCAGCCATATTTAGCTGGGTGTCATGCTTTAGGGGAGCTCCAGCCACAGGGTGTCTGTGCAGGGTGTGTCTTGTGACCATCCTTCTAACTTCCAGGTGCTGGGTTGAGGTATGAGTAGAGGGAACACTTTCTTGCTTTTTCACCATCTCCAGAGTTAGGCCAGACTAGAATGGAGACCAGGCCTGAAAAGTTCCCAAGTAAACAGAAGCAGGTGAGGCTTAAACACAGCTTTTAGCTTTGCTTAGACTGCAAACACAAGGGAGATCAAGCTTGAATCATTTTTGGTAAATACTGTGGTAGAGAAAAAACACAACCTTAGCCAATCAAAAACTGATACAAATGATATATATCTATGTTGTAAGAGATTTTCCAACAAAGCCCCCCCCCCCAAAAAAAAAAGCATTATTTTCATTTTTTCACATCCAGGTATTGAGCCCAAGGCCACCACATTAAGCTACACTACACCCCTAGTCCCATTTCTCGTTCGTTTTGTTTCGTTTGTGAGAGGATCTCACTGTGTAGTCCAGGCTGGTCCTGAACTCACTGCGTAGTCTAAGCTGATCTCAAACTCAGCAATCCTCCTGCCTTAGCCTGTGCTGGGATTACAGGTATGCAACACTACACCCAGTTTATATGGTGCTGGGGAAATGATTTCAGGTACTTAGCACTTGTCAGCACTTTTTTTTTTTTTTTTTTTTGAGACACAGGGTCTTGCTCTGTGGTCCAGGCTGGTCCTGAATTCACTTCAGAGCCCAGGCTGGCCTTGGACTCAAGGCAATCCTCCTGTCTCAGCCTCCCAAGTGGTGGGATTACCGGTATGCGCCACCACACCCAGCTTATGTGGTGCTAGGGAATCGAACTCGGGTACTTGGCGCTTGGCTTAGCGCTTGATCAAGCGCTTTAACCGCTGAGCCATTCCTCCAGCCCCTCAGCAAGCACTTTTAACTGCTGAGCTATTCCTCCAGCACCCCCAGCCCTTTCTCAATGTGTTATTTTGAGAAGTGATTTTGCTAAGTCACTAAATTGCCCAGGCTGGGCTCCAGCTCGAATCCTCCTGCCTCAGCCTTCCAAGGTTGCTGCGGGAGAAGGGAGGGAGAATGCAGGTATTTTTGTAACTAACTAGTTAAATAATGTCTTTGCTTCACTGCCTTATGCTATTAATATGGCTGATGTTTAAGAATACAAGCATTAAGACCCTTTGGTGTTATGCTTACTATTTCACGAATTCATTTTGTTGAAATAAACGCATGTAACTTTTATTGTACTGTTACAGGCCAACTTTCAAAAACCCACCACAAACCAATGAAGGCAAGATAAGGATCTTTATTGACAACCAGACCAAACCTACTTTTCAGGGTGAGAATACAGAGAACTGCCCTGAAGCCAGGATAGCAGAGGCTTGATGTAGGGTTTGGGAAGGGGAAGTGACAGGGGAGGTGACACAGGTACAGCATTATTACACAAAAACTTTTGGATGTCAAATTTAAGAACCCACTAAGCACCAATAAAGGCAAGGAAAGAATCTTGATTGATGGCCACACTGAACTTGTTCCTCCAAGTGAGAAATGAGAGAAAGGCCTGAGCAGGGATAGGAGAGAGTTGATATAGGGATTTGGAAGGGGAGGATGCAGGGAATGGTAAGGGCACAGCATCGTCACAGTGAAAACCAATCATCATTAAACATTATCCATAGCAATAACATTAGCCACTTAGAATCTTTGGGGTGTCCGTTACTTCTGGTGGGCTTATTTGAAATTAACCAATCATGGTACGGTCCCTAGTAGCCCCACGTGGAAGAGGGGCTATGTGCCTATTCTCAAGTCCTGGCTATTATCAACTTTGCTGGTAAATGGGGTGAGGGTCAGTATCCAGTGACTCAGCATCTTGGGGTTGTAAAAGCCGAGTTTACAGAAGTAAGATAAGTTAGAATTTTAGGAATTGCCTGATTACAAGTTGTCCCGGGACACAAGAGGACCTGCATCCGAAGAACTTTGATTCCTACAAAACTAAGACCTAACTAAGGGATCTTAGCAGACTTTACCAAATTTGTACAGCCCACCACAAACCACACAACACAGTCCTTTAGGTATAAAATGGAACTTTGAGCAACTATTTAAAGGCATAACTAAAGTTGGGTTTTTAGCATACTGTCACAAAGCCAATCACAATCACATAGCATCCATAGTGACAATATTAACCACTTAAAATCTATAGAGTGTCTGTACCTTTGGTGGGACCCAATTGCACAAAACTGGGCTTCTTTGAAAATAACCAATTATGAAGTGGGCTTAAGGGTCCACGTGAGCTGAAATGTCTGTCAGCCCATTCGTGTCTGGTCTTTGGAAGGTGTCTTAAAGATGGATGGGAGTTGATATCGTGCTACCGATTAATGTACCACGGTGCCAGCGAGGCACCAGGAGCGAGATAGAGAGGCAAGACATAAGGCCGTTGGTCCTAAGGGTTACAAATCATCACAGCACCCAAAGCTAAGGACAGTGTCCAGAATGCCCTGGAGTTACTCCCTGGGCTAGCTCAGTACTCTGCTTAGTGTCCCAGCAATCCTCATCAAATCTTTACAGCAAACCCACAGTGCACAGTTTAGCCCTTCAGAAAAAGCTATTAAAAATAGTACTTAGAAGAATAGCACAATATGGAGTCACTTAAGTATGGATCAAAACTTTAACTACACAGTGCCTCAGATTTTTGTTGTAACCTGAGTAATTCCAGGTTAGAGATGAAAAAACCTGTTTGCCTTCCGTACGGCTGACACACAAAGATGGCCGCTCCCAGAGAGGCACGCAGTGGGCGCGGACATATTGCTGGGTTAGGCGCCCTACGTACGCCCTCGCAGGCCACCGTAGGCCAGCGCCTCTGCCTTAGGGGTTCGGAACCAGAAAGCCTGACATTGCTGGAGGATTACGTAGCCGCCTGGAAATCTGGATAGCTCTGCCGGAAGCCGGGCGAGAGTGAGACTGTCGCCGCGTTGTAGGTAAAGGGTCGGAGCGGGGGAGCCGCAGAATGAGGGTCACGTGTCTCGAGTTGGGGTGCCCCGCGTGAGGCCCACCGTGGGGGAGGTCTGGCTGCCAGGCACTGGGGAGTCGGCCGGACATTCCGAGGTCAGAGTTGGGGGATCTTAGCGGGTCGCTCCGTGAGTAAAGCTCAGCGATCGAGAACGTGGGTGGACAGGGTGCTAGTGAGAGAGGGGCTTAGATTTAGTGTGGGTCTCGGTGATGGAGCCGGGGTGACGACAGCGTCTGAGGGAGGCTGGGCTAGGCTTAGAGTCAACGGGGATGTGTGTTCAGCCTCGGGGAACCCCCACCTGTGGCCAGGTCTGGAATCTTTTAGGGTTCCTGGGGGATGGCTGGGTCGAGGCTCGAACCCGGGCTGGCGGAACCGACCTTGTGAACGGTACGTTTCGTTTCCCCGCGGCCCTTCAAGCCTGTCCCTTCTTGGAGGACCATTTTCGTAGGCCCCTGTTCCCACCCGACCACACCCCACACCTGTTTTCTCTTTCGAGACAGGGTCTTGCTCTGTGGTTCGGACTGGCCTCGAACTCGCAGCAGGACTCCTGCCGCAGCCTCCCCAGTGCCAGGGGTGCAGTTGTGGGCCACCACACCCAGTTGAGGTGGTGCTGGAGGATCCAACCTAGAGGCTTGAGCTTGCTAGGCAAGAGCTTTATCCGCCGGCCTGTCTTTCCGCCCCCACTTAATCCTAAATTAGATTAAGTCAGTTAGGATTAAGTCAATCTAAAATGGTAAGTTTTCTATTAAAATTGCAGTTTCTTCCCTTGTTGCTGCCAGTTGAGTTGGTTATTTTCCCTCAGGTTCCTTCAGATACCAGAGAAATAAATCGTGTTTCCCCAAAACAACTCTTTTTTGAAATATTAATATATTTAAATTTTAGTATTTTATTTTTTGTGTGTAATTTTCATAGGTCAGGTAAATTATAGAAATGTTTGCATAGTTTCCTTTTGTAGTTAATCGTGTTCTAAACATTTCGGTAATACATGTATTCTTATTTATTTATTTTGAGACAGGGTCTCACTCTTCAGTCCAGCTGAATATATGTTCTCTTATTGGGAAGTTTTTCAGGGCTGCAGTAATGTACAAACGGAAGAGCGAATCAGCAATATTGTGACCGGTATCTGATTGAATATATCAAAAGCTGTTACTTTTAGGATCGTTTTTTAGGATTTGGCATTTGTCTGAGGGAGTGGTTTTCTGACTCTGCTTTGAGTTATTTTACTTTTGTTGCACTGGCAAATGAAACTCTTTATTGATTCGGATGGGGTCCAGGCAGGTCCCGAAGTTACTATGTAGCCTCAAACTCTCTTCTGCCTCAGCCTTTTGAGAGCTGGGATTACTGGGCATGTCATGCCCAGTTTATGTGGTGCTGGGTAATTCCTGGCGTATCCCGAGGTGCTATTGTTCCAGCTCTGGGTCTTTGTATTTCTTAATCTTTAAAATCTCATCTTTGAATTTCTATAACATAATAATTCTGTTCACAAATATAATTAGACATTTGGATTTGGCCACCTTGTTGAACTTCTGTTACTCCTAACAGCTTTTTCTCAAATCATTTTATAATGAAAAATTCATTTTTGATGAATGGCCGATGAATAGCTGATAAAACTTTCCAGTGAACATATACCACCACCGAGATTGCACCACTGACATTTTTACTGTCTGTGCTCCCCAGAACCAAAGTAACACGATTTTGACCCTACCCAGGTTGCTGGGTAAGCAGGGAGGAATGCAGTCTCTTAGCAGTGAGTAAAGCAAACAGGATTACTAGTCAGAAAATGAAAAATTATAGCCGTAGTAACCGTTAGAGCAAATGGATCTAGCTGATAAGGACGTTCCATATAGTTGTATTAATCCTTAAAACAGCACCTTATCCAGTTACAGGCTCACAGATTTCTCTCTACTAAATGTCATCCAATTAGTTTTCACGGTAAACAACTTGTTGCAATTTCATGATTTTTTTCAATAAAAACCCCTGGGCTCTTCCCTGCCTCCACTGAGTTGGAAAGGGGGGAGCCAGGCTCGAGCTTGCAATGAAAACGCTCATGAGGTAGGGGGAGGGACAAAAGGAGAGTGGGCGTCCTTGTCACCTTGACAAGATACGGATGTGCATAAAATCCTCAACTTCATGGTAAACCTTAAATCTTGCACTAATACATATCAATAAAATGGGGGGGGGGGACCTCCCATTTTTGGAATCGGCTCCTGGGGGTGTTCCTTGGGGTCTAGCGAACTGGGCACAACAATTCAACTGATGATTTTGGCCTTTATCCCCCAAACAATAAGTTGACTGATTACTTTTTCTTCCCCCAATAACCTTGTTTTCTCGTTTCCTGGTTGTGTCCTTTTCTTGGCCTAAAATGAGCATTACTGAAAATAAACAGGCAAGACTGGGGATGTGATTCCAGGCCGTTGTACTGAGATGCATTACTGAGATGCACTCCGGGCCCTGTTCGTTTATTTTATGTTGAGACTGGGGGGTGTTGCTAAATTGTCCAGGCTGGCCTTACACCTGGAGTGCTCCTTCCTTGGCCTGTGAGAGTGCGTGGATTGCAGGCATTCTCTACCAGGTAGAACACACTTATTTTAATGTTAACATCAGGACTGGAGGACTGGTGCACTGATTAAAACAGTTAAAACACTTGCCTTATAAGCACAAGGCCCTGAGTTAAATCCCTCCAGCACAGCGTAATGCTAGGCACGGTGGCAAACACCTGTAATCCCAGCACTCAGAGGCTGAGGCAGGTGGCTTATCCTGAGTCTAAGGCCAGCCTGGTGTATAGTCCCCAGAATACTTGAGATTTCCTACATTAAACAAGCTTTCTGATAACTTCCTCGTTGGTTGCTTTGTAAATTCTAAGAGAGCAGACTGAGCCAGCATGTGGATTTTAGGATGAAATAAATGTGGCTGTATTATTTGTGTGTCTTTGCAGTGCTGAGGATGCACCTGCCTTCCTCATCTTGATTCATGCTCTCACTGGATGATGTGAGTTGCCAAGCCCAGGTCTTGTCTTAGTTTATGCAAAGAAAAGTTTAAGTCCCTTTGTGAAGATTGTTGGTAGGGCTGGGTGTAGGACTAGGCTTGTGTTGAGGGGCCCAGAACTTGCCTAGTCAGACTCAGTGGCCCGTGTCCTGGTTCAGCACTGGATACTGCTAACAGTCCTCCTAAAATACCAAGTGTTCTGGCACTGCTGAGGAGGCCTGGTTCCATGGTGGTGTCCTTTTCACCATATTCACTGACAGTACAATGTGTTATTTATTTATTTTCACCTTTTGTTTTTGGAGACAGGGTCTCCCTCTGTAACCTATGCTGCTCTTGAGCTCACTGTGGAAACCAGGCTGGCCTTGGATTCTCGGCAATCCTCCTGCCTGAGCCTCCTGAGTGCTGGGATTATAGGCATGCTCCACCATGCCTGGTTTTGTGGTGTTGGGTAATCAACTCAAGTACTTAGCACTTGCTAGGCAAGTGTTTTAACCGCTGAACCATTCCTCCAGCCTTGCGGTGCTTTTTTATGTGGATCTTGGAGTTGCCCAGGTAACCCCATTGTCTTATGTCCAGTGTCTGTTCAGGAAAAGCTCTTGGTCCTCCATCAGTCATATTGGACAAATTCTTATTGATTCCTGACTCCTTTCTGGTGCTGAGAATTCTTGTGTTTCTCTTATCAAACATTTTGAGAACAGTGGTGGAAAAAATAACTGTGTTATACCACCGCCACCATCCCTTGTGCTTGGCTCAGCGGGACTGCTTGTAGCACTCACTTTCAGCTGGGCATCTCTCAGATTCATTTGATTTTTACATTTCAATACTTTTAATTTGATCGATCGTTGTTGTTATGAGTTGCTGTGCCCAGCACAGCAGAGTTCCAGGCGGGGAGCTCCTTACATAGGTCTGGAAAAAGGGGGTGGCACAGAAATCAAATGAGACAGACAAACATTAAGATTGGGGAAACCACAGGACCCCCCCCCCCCCGACTCCATTAAGGAGAGTCCTGATTCCTTTATTCATGGATATCTACTGTAAACACAGCAGTAGGTGGACTTTCACACAGGACACTATCTTACAGGTGTTCTCTTCTGTAGAGACAGTTCAAGGTCAGGCTCAAGCATCGCATTTCTGTCTACCGAGGGGTCTGGATCTCAGCATACAAGCTATGAGAAGCAAGGTTGCGACATAGTGGTTCACCTTTTGCTTAGAGAGTCTACAGAGTAGAACGTGATGTGTGATAATCCAAGTTCAAGGTCTAGGATAGGTGTTAAACGAGCAATGAGTAAGTCTTATTCCTGGTCAAAGCTGCTGTGTGTGCTTTTAGTGCATCTGCGCCAAGGGTCCTCGACAATTGGTAGTAGTATTAGTATGGTGGTACTAGGAATTAAACCCAGGGCCTTCACGCTGAGCTGCGTTCCCAGCCCTTTATGTTTTTTTATGTTTAAATTTTCAGACAAGGTCCCACTAAATTCCCCAAATGAGACTTGAACTCGGTGATTTTCCTGCCTTAACCTCTCTGACAGGACTGGGATTACAGGAATGTGCCACCACAGCCAGCTTAATTTTATTTTTGAAAGATGTAACTAATAAGAATACAGTTTATCATCACCTCCTTTTCTGCCTCAGTTTTCTGTTGCTGTAGCTGAATACTGGAGACTGGGTAGTTATAAGGAAAAGAGGTTTAGGGACACTGGGAAGACCAAGAGCTTGTCGTTGGGATCTGCTGTGTGCATCTGGTGAGGATCTCCTTGTTGCACAACATGGTGGGGAGCATCACATGGCAAGACACCACAAACTTGCTAGAGAGAGCTTAATTTTTATAGCAAAGTCACTCCTAGGTAGCCTATTAATCCCCAGATGGATTAGTTCTTTAGTGAGGGCAGGCTCTTATTACCCAGTACCTCTCAGAGACCCAACTTCCGGGTGCCGTTAGCGTATAACTTTATGGATTAAGTTTCTAACACAGGAGTTTGGGGGACAAAGATTTGAATCATGCCAGTTGCTCTCTTGATATTGTTCTACATCATGAATTTATTTCTAATTTTCCTCAATATGTGTGAATGTATCTAAGTATTTGCAAAGAGTAAATACCCTTGTGTGTTTTAGAGGCAGTTGGGACGTAATTTGTAATGTTCTTAATTTAATATTATCCGCAAAGGTGTGATTTCCAAATCAAGTCACATTCAGAGGTTCACAGAGTTAGGGCCTGGACAGATCTGGGTGGCAGCCATTGCACCCACGGGATTCCTATACAAATGGGGGTGTGGGCAGGCATGATTTAAAGGAAAGAAAAGTGCGAGCCATTATCTTTTTAAGAATCTTCAAACTGATGTGCCTTTGAGGCTATGTGCTATATAGTTTTCCTTGTCCACCTGACCCTTCCCATTCATGCTACTACGTCTGCTTCCAGAAGAAAAGCCCACCTCCCCGTGCTCAGTGTGTCCTGTTTTAGTATCCCGGGACATAAAGACTGTGGGGCACCAAATCAAAGGACTGGTAGAAATATGGGCCTTGACCCGAGGTGTGCTACAGCAGTGGCGAGATATGGGCTAGTAGAATTCTATCAATAAATACACTTGCTCTTCATTCCACAGCTTCCGGCTCAGCTGAAGCAAAAACATCCGTCTGTAGGGAGGAGGAGTTTCCTGAAGGTGGATGTCATAGTTTCTTGGGATACCCTTGATCAGAGACTCAGATTTCTGAGGAATAATTCAAGGCAGTGCTAGAAGTGAATAAAGGCGCAGCGTCCCAGTTGCTGGGTATTCCTGAAGGAGAAGGAGATGACGGCCAGTCAGGTGACTTTTGGTTTCTTTTATTAACGTGATTCCCTGGTAGATTTGTGGAAACCTAAAGAAAGTGAAAAGTACATATTGGAGAAAATTGACTCTGGAAACAAATAAACATACGCTTCATCTTAAAAAATTAGAATCAGGACAAAGTAGGGACGTATTTGGGGCTGGTGGTGATGCTCAGTGATTGAGCACTTCCCAAGGATGAGTGGGGCCATCAGTTGGATCCCAGCGCCTAGCGTACACACATGTACATACACATACGTACATACATACACACATGCACACAAAACAGTATCTTTTCCATGGAGTTCATGCTGTGTGATGTTTACATGTTGGGATGGAATGTGTGACTGCAGGAGCCTGTTGGTGACATGAACTGTCAGCTTGCCTCTGGTGTCTCTCACATCTGTTACCACCAGAGAATCATGGTGATTTATAGGATAAGCTTTGACTGAGCAGACATCGCTTCCTCAAAGGTTGTCACTGTTTCCTGACACCAAAATCTGGAGAGATTTCTGCGGTGGAATTTTCTAGAGGTGATGCAATAGATTTTCCTTAAGGGCGGCTTTTTTTTTTTTTTTCCCTCTGAGACAAGGTGTCGATCTGTAGTCCAGGTTGGTCCTGAACTCACTATGTAGCCCACGCTGGCCTTGAACTCACAGCAGTCCTCCTGTTCCGGTTTCCTGAGTGTTGGGATTATAGGCTCATGCCACCACACCCAGTTCATGTGGTGCTGGGGAATCAAACCCAGAGCCTTGAGCTTGCTAGGTAAGCTCTTCTACTGCTGAGCTGTTCCTGTGGCCCCTAATAGCAGGTTTTGTATAGCTATCTCTTACATCATTATTCCATGTCCCCTGTGGAGTAAGCCAACAAATCATATTCTACTGACCAGATTTATTATAGTCTGAATTTATGCATGAATAAAACCAAATAGCCCAGGGGCTGGAGGAATGACTCAGCGGTTAAAGTGCCTGCCTAGCAAGTGCTGTGTCAAGCACTAAGTACCCGACTTTGATTCCCCAGCACCGCATAAGCTGGATGTGGTGGAACACACCTGTAATCCCAGCACTCAGAAGGCTGGGACAGGAGGATTGCCGTGAGTCCAAGGCCAGCCTGGACCACGAAGCGAGACCCTGTCTCCGAAAAAGGAAAAAAAAATTTTAAAAGCCTAGAAAATGGAATATCTACCTGGTATCCAAAAGTCCTGCATGAACAGGTTTTTAAACTGGAGTTTGACTGCACACTCGGCTGGGAAGAGTCGAAGATTCTGTATGGTAATGCTTCAGGTTGTTAATCCAAAGCTTTAGAATTTAAACTTCAGTCAGAAAATTCAGGGCCCTTCCCTGTGTTCCAGTTCAGTTGTGAATCTCTCAAGTGTTTTTGTCACCTTTTCATTACTATGACAGAGTACATGGAGGAGTCAATGTCTAAGGAGAAAAGGTTGATTTTTGTTCATGGTACCTGAGGCTTCAGTCCACAGTCAGTTCCATTGTTTTGGGCCAGTGCTGAGACAACAGATCATGATAGGGAGCATGTGATGGGGCGGAGCTGCTCGCCTCATGTGTCCTGAAGGCAGAGAGAGGAGGAGCCTGGATTCCCGCTGTCCCCTTACAGAGCGCCATGTGACCTTCCGGCCACCAGGTCTCAAGTCTTAAGGATTCTGCTGTCTCTCAGTAGTGCCAGACGCTGGCAGCCAAGCCATTAACACACGTGCCTGTGCGAGACACTTTCAAACCATGGCAGCTGTGTTACTGCCTCTGTTTCTAACCATTTTACAGATAACTCATTATGGTATAGTAAGATAGATGTGTACTCACACACAGACACACACAGACACAGACACACACACAGAAACATACACAAATGTCTTTGTTTTTGGTTTCTGGCAAGCAGCCCTTGAAACCCTTGGAATTTCCTGAGTTAAAGGAGTGTCTTTATTCATAGCAAGCCCCTTTCACCTATACCTGAGCTGATGCTTGGGAGGTGACTCAAGGTGAGTCCTTAGATAGTTCATGTCACAGACTGATCACCAGCAACCCTGATGCTTATTTAGAGGCCTGGAACTTCAATGCTTCCCTCCCAACTCCAGCCTCCTTGTTCTGTCATCAGTGCTTGGTGATTTTGTCAACTTTGACAGCCTTAGGAAACTGCCATAAAAACCCTCAATAGAATTTGGAGAGCTTCTGAGTCGGTGACACATGACAGACAGGATGCGTTGCAACTCCACAGGAATAAGCTTCTGCCCTCGGGACCTTTTTTTGACCTTACTCTATGTACATTTTCACCTTGTTAGGTGTGTTTTGTTGTATCTTTTTTTTTTTTTTTTTTTGAGGCAGAGTCTTGCTGTCTTGCTATGTAGCCCGGGCTGGTCCTGAACTCATGGAGCCCAGGTTGACCTTGAACTCATGGCAATCCTCCTGTCCCAGTCTCCCAAGTACTGGGATTATAGGGATGGCTGGGGAATTGAATCGAAGGCCTTGAGCTTGCTGGGCAAGTGCTTTAACCTCTGAGCTATTCTTCTAGCCCTCTATCTTTTATAATAAAATATAATAGTGATAACATTTTACTAAGTGGTGCAAGTCATTCTAACAAATTATTGAACCCAAGGGAACAGTTTGTGTTAATCCCCAAATTTGTAACCAGTTAGGACATAAGGACAGAAAAATGGTTCCCCACCCCTGGGGCTTATAAATGAACCTGATGCCAGGGCAGTCTTGTGAGATAGCCATTCACAAGTGGACTCTGACTCAGTCCGGGTAGTTAGTGTTAGAGTGGGGTTGAACCTGTGATGCCCAGTCCGTGTTAGAGAAGGACGGAATTAGAGCTTTGCTGTTGGAAGAGACCTTGCATGTTTGACGTCAGAAGGAGCTACAGGATCACAGATACACTCTCAGTGTAAAGACTCAAGTTACGTTGTGTCATGGTTGCAAAACAAACCTTCCATGTCCATTTTTGTATTCTCCAGTTGCTCATTGATAGACACTTGTTCTTCCTGTGTTCTAGACAGCTAACCTCTGTGTGGATACCCGTGTCTTCATGTGTATGTGCACATACACATATGTGCTGGTGTGCATGAAGGTCACTTTTGTATTTAAATGCTGTGTGTCTGTGTGCACACGCATAACATACAGGTCACCTTTGTATGTCAATGCTTTGCGTGTGTTATGGCTTTTTTTTACAGCTAATATATACTTCATGGTTTTGCTTGGTATTATGGAATTTTTTCTGTCAGGGGTGAGGAACCATCTTTCTGGAATTGTTTTTATCAGGGGTGAGGACCTTTTAGATATTTATGACATAATTCACAGGCCATACAAAATCATTCATTTAATTATTGGTCTGCTCTATTTAGTGAAGTGTTTAATTAACTCACCCCTAATGTGATGGTTGTTTTGGCCGGGCTGGACCATATGGCTCATGGACTGGTTGTTCCCCACTCCTGCTATACATGATAGAGTCATCCTGTGTCATTTCATGTGGGTCACATGACTGTGAGTGAGCCACTAGCAGGTGCTCGAGTGGGAAAGCAGGTGCCGAGATGGTAATGCTCTCTGATCAGCAAGAGGATTTACTGTCTGCATATTCAGAATCTTTGGATTGGTTGACTTCATAGATGACTACACAGTTACAAAATCCCATTAACATAACTTGGCCTCTTTCCCGGTATATTGAAAAAACACACTATGAGCAGACCTATAGGGTGAAAATGTATGGAAGTACTTTTTCACTTTCTTTCCACTTTAATAAGTAGAGAAACACTTGTTAATAGGACCATGTTTCAGGTATCACTGACACTGGACGATGTGGCTTTGAGGTTCACCCAGGAGGAGTGGCAGCTCCTGGGCCCTGAGCAGAAGGACCTGTACCGAGAAGTGATGTTGGAGAACTACAGCAGCCTGGTGTCAGTGGGTGAGGACAGCTGCTCTGTGTCATTTGGAGGGTGACCCCATCAGTGACCTTAGCTTTCTCAGCTTCTAGAAGCTTTGGTATGTCTGTCCTACTCTCACATGGTATATTTTAACCTTCTTCCCTGGCCCTAGAGGAGGAAGTATACCCCATCTCATGTTACAGGAAAGCTTTTGATTTTAAACATGCAAATTCACAATTCTTAAAATGATACCATTCTAATACGATCAGAGATGCCTTGAGCAGCTCAGTGAGGCTATTTTCTCTCTTTCCCACTTGCAGTGTCTCAGGCCAGCAAGCCGGATGTCCTCTCTACGCTGGAACAGGGAGAGCCACTGTGGATGTTAGAGGATGAAGTCCACAGAGAAACGCAACCAGGTGAGGGAGTGGAGAGTGAAAGAGGGGAGGGGCCGAAGAGCACCGCACTGTGAGTGTGTAAGGATGGAGAGCAGCTTCCCTGCATTCTCCCGTTGTAGGAGTGTAGAAAAATACACCACTTTCTGCTTCATGTACCAAATAAGTCCAGCAGACACCAGCTGGGTGTCCTGTAATCCACTTTGCTTCTAATGCTAGGTGGTGTCAGATCCCACAAGCCAGACTATGCTGACCTCCACTTGCGAACCCCAAGTGGGACTTGTACTGCTGATCAGACAGCTATGAATGGTTCAGTTAGCTGCTGGGATGGCTCGTACTTTGCAGGGAAACACACACTTGCGGACTTATAACTGTCACTACAGAGGACGCAGGTGAACACTGGGTGTCTGATGAAGAGACACATGGGACAAGGCATGTAAAGGAGTCCTGTAGGGTCCATGTCCCTTCTGGGCACACATCTACTGGCCCCTCTATGTGTTCATCTATCCAGAAGCTCTCTGAGCTTGTCCTTTTGGGGTTTTTATGGAGTGTTTGTTATGAGGTTGTGATTGATTAAACCATTGGCCATTGGTGATTAGCCCAGTTTTTAGCCTCCTCTTCTCCCTGCTGGTTGGCCTGGGGAGAGTGCTGAAGGCTCGAACCCTGTAATCATGTGGTTGTTTTCCCCAGGGACCAGTCCCCATGCTGAGACTAGCCAGCAGTCCACAAGTCACTTCAGCTGAATACAGGATGCTCCTGTCACCAGGAGGTTTCTAGGGATTTAGGAAGTCTGTCGTATACTCCTGTCCCTTAGGAAACTGCAGATGTCCCAAGAGCTCTGTGTCCACAATGGGAACAGCAGGATATCCTCTTCAGATTTTTAGAGCTCTGTGTCAGCATCTGGGCACAGAGACCAAATATCTATCTCTCCTTATGTCACATTGCCTTAGGGATCTTTTTAGCTCTCTCGCAACAGGATTCCTTATTGCATGCCTTTCTTTCAAGGGAAAACTTGGAATTCATCCTCGTCTCCTGATATACCTTCCTGCCCCTTTGGGGAATACCTATTTCCTTTTATAATATCCAGCCCCACCTTGGGAATTTTACCTCCATGGTCACCCAACCTCCCACTGTGTGTTTATCTGCTTCCTTTGCTGTATTCTGTCCTCTGAGCTCCTCCAAAGGTTCTGTTTTTGTCCTCTGCTCTGTCTCACAGGCCTTAGAACCTTCCTTCATACACCTGTGTTAAGCTCTCGTTCGCCGGAGATTCCCAGCATGGCATCTTTCCCAGCACTGCCTTATCCACACGCTAGTGCCATGGAAGCGTTCCTGAGTCCTCACTCTTGGTATAAGGAATGGGAATCACTTCCTCCCAGAAGCATACCTTTCCTCATCTTTATTTATTTTTTATTTTTTTGAGACAGGATTTCACTGCGTGGCCTAGGCTGGGCCTGAACTCACTAGTGTAGCCCAGGCTGGCCTTGGCCTCAGGACAATCCAGCTGTCTCAGACTCCCAGGTGCTGGGATTGCAGGCGCCCTGCTTTATTGAACTCAAGGACTGGCGCTTGCAAGGCAGGTGCTTTAACCTCTTTGCCATTCCTCCAGCCCCTCCTCATCCTTTTGAGTGCTGAGATTCTCTTGTATTTTCCCACACCCTAGCTGCTGGCCTTCCTAGTTGTTCCCTTGAGTATTTTCTACTCTCTGGGGTTCCACGTTGAGTTCCCCTGCTATTCCTGTCATTTGTCTAATTGTGAAAGATCTTCATATAATTTCTCATTTCTAGTTACAAGAACTTCTTGCTTGACTTTCTTGTGGTGATTTCCTTGTATATGTGTTAATTTAAACCTTTTTCTTAGTCCACTTTATTTATTTATTTATTTATTTATTTATTTATTTATTTATTTATTTATGTAAAGTGTAGAATAACAGGTTCTTATTTAGAAACAAAGTATAGAGGGGTAAAAGCTCTCCTATCTGGAAAGGGTTCAGAGTGGGTTGCTGCTCTCTTAGTTTAATTTAGATATTATTACTGATTTTTTCCCCTGAAACTTGTCTTTTTCTCTGAAAACATTAAATTCTAATAAACTAAATTATAACATGGAAGTTTCTTTGAAAAACTTGTGTTCCTCCTTGGCATTGCTTTGGTGTGTTTGTGTCCTTCCAGAATTCATGTTGAGACTTAATCTCTTGTGTAACAGTAATGAGCAGTAGTGTCTTTAGGATATATTAGTGTTCTTATAAAAAAGGGCTTGATGGGACAAATTTGATTTTTTATTTTTTTCCCTTTTGCTTTGTGAAGACATATCCCCAAGCCCTTTTGCCAAGCGAGGACACAGCCATAATACACTATGTGAGAAACAGGCCCTCAGCAGATACCAAATCTGCTAATGTTTTGATTTTGAACTTTCTGCCTTTCAGAAATATGGGAAAATTAACTTGTTTGTCGCCCAAGGTATTTTATTATAGCATCAAGAACACACTAAGACAGGGATAAGTGGGATACGATATCTGGTGTTAAAAGGGCTGGGGACACCACCTTTCACATTCTGGACAAATGGGTATGAGGGAATTACCAAGACATTGGCTTGAGCCAGGCCTGGTGGCGCAGGCTGTAATTTTAGGATTTTGAGTGGGTGAGGCAGGAGAATTCCAAGTTTGAGGCTAGCCTGTGCAACTTAGCAACATGCTATCTCAAATACATAATAAAAAGGGGCTGAGGAAGTAGCTCAGAGCAAAGGCCCTGTGTTCAGTTCCCAGCACCAGAAAAAAAAAAAAAAAAAAAACCCACAAAGATTATCCTGAAAGCAGGCATATGGAGGCTAATGTTAGAAGGCATTTATTGGGAAATGGTGGACTGCAAGCTTAGGGAGCTTGGTGCGTTATGGTAATGTAAAGTTGCTTTGACCAGTTTCCCATTGTGAATTTTGTGAGTAATCCCCCTCGTGGAGGTCAGGTTTCCTATATTTCAGGCTCTTAGCTGGAACTTACTTTTCACCTGGCTGGCAGCATTGTCACAGTAACGTGTAGCCAGGTGCTCTAGTAGAAGCCAGAGTTAAAGTTATGGCTTCCCAAGCCTTGTTCCAGGAGGAGGAAGGTAAAGAAGGCAGGCTGAGGCCTCTGAACGGATGCCAAGGAAGCACGTAGTGTAGACTCGAGGAAGAAGATGCTGTTAGGGACAAGGTGAAGGATTGCTGCATCCGAGGCAGTGAACTAGAAAACCTCAGTGAGACACAGGCGCCCCACAGCATTGTGACGAAGGTGACAGCTCTCACACCTGCTGCAGTGGCAGTTCTGGTTCTGGAGAAAGTTATGTGCTCTTCTAGGATATTGTAGGGGTCTGCAGGAGTCACCACGTCCCTTCAGAAGCATGTAAGGATGTGTCATAGCTACTACATACAAGGGTAAAATGTTACTTGCATTTTCCTGAAAGTGTGAGGTAAGTGCTTTGGGACATTTGGTTTGATGGTGGCCTTCAGAAGGAACGAGGGGCCTATTTTAGGAACACACGCGCTCTTAGGAGTTGATTATAGTCACCTTAAAGTCATGTGCTGTCCAACACTCTGACTTGTCTCTTGGGTATACTTATTCTGACACCCACGTCTGCCTATTTCTCTCCTGAGGACTGTTGATGTGTGGGACTGTGAATCCAAACCTTGGTGTGTTGAATGAATGTAGCATATGTATATTTAATTGTGAATTACCTAATTCTGTTTTACCTTAGTGTTTTTTTTTTTTAATAGTGGCCTTTTTTTTTTGAGACAAGGTCTCCCCTGGTAGTCCAGGCTGGTCCTGAATTCACTATGTAGCTCAGGCTGGCCTAGAACTCATATTGGTCATCCTGCCTTTGCCTCCTAAGTGCTGGGATTACAGGCTTGTGTCACCACACCTGGCTTATGTGGTGCTGGGCAGTCAAATCCAGAACCTTGTGCTTGCTAGGCAAGTGCTCTGAACTGCAGAACTATACCCTGAACTCCTGTTATTATGTTTTTAATGAGCCTAGAGTTTTTTAGTTGGGTAATGTGCGGAAGTTCTGAAGGTGGCTGATAGAGATGGTTTCCCAACAGTGTAGCTGTATTTACTGCCACAGATCTGCACGTTTAAATACAGTTAAGTGGCAAATACTGTTTTATGTATATTTACTGACAACATTTTCTAAAAAAAAAATATTTATACTTGGAATTAATTTTTATGTAATATATGGTTTGTACTAAAACGACATGTTTTTAAAGCAATTTAATTTCATATGATGGTCATGAAAGAAATCACTTTTCTTTCTTTTCTAGGAATTAAGAAAACTTATAATTATCTGCTGCAGCAATTACAAAGTCAAAAGACGCTGAAGGGGGTGGAACAGTGCTTTAAACAAAATACACCTGGGAATGTTCAGAGAAGCAAAAGTCATTTTCCCCTAAGGCCAAGTCATGATATGTTTGATTTACATAAAAAAAATTTGAAATCATATTTGAGCTTATCCAACTGGAGCAGAAGATATACCATAAAAGAGCATGCCGAATTTAATGCTGACAAGAGATCCTTTCTCTGTGGTAATCATGAGCAAACTCATACTGAAATTGAATCCCATGAAAGAAGAGAACCCACTGGCACCAAGTCACAATTCCTTGAAGACCAGCAGACAGATAAGATAAAGGAAGCCCATGAGTGTGCTAAATGTGGGAAAGCCTTCTTCAGGAATTCTCAGCTCGCTGAGCATGAGAGAATGCACTTAGAAAAGGAGCCCCATGAATGTAGCGTATGTGGGGAAGCCTTCTACGAGAAGTGCAGGCTCACGGAACATCAGAGAGATCACAAAGAGAAACCCCATGAGAGTGGTGAATGTGGGAAAGCCATCTGGAAATCTCAGCTTACTGAACATCAGAAGACTCATTCAGGAAAGAAGTCCCACGTGTGCAGAGAATGTGGGAAAAGCTTTACCAAGAAAACATCACTTACCGTGCACGAGCGAACTCATACAGGAGAGAAGCCATTTTTGTGTGGTGAATGTGGAAAAAGCTTCATTCAGAAGGGCAACCTTACGATACATCAACGAACTCATACAGGGGAAAAACCCTACGGCTGTAGTGACTGTGGCAAAGCCTTTAGCCAGAAGTCCTGCCTCATAGCACATCAAAGATACCACACAGGAAAGGCGCCCTTTGTATGCACTGTGTGTGGACGATCGTGTTCACAGAAATCAGCACTCATCAGACATCAGAGAATTCACTCAGGAGAGAAACCCTATAAATGCAGTGACTGTGGGAAAGCCTTCATTACACGGGCAGTGCTCATTGCCCATCACAGGACTCATACGGGAGAGAAACCCTACAGATGTGATGAGTGTGAGAAACCCTTCTCCCACATGTCTTCCCTTGTTAAACATAAGAGAATCCACAATAGGGAAAAGCCTAGAGATTCAGTGAAGGTAGAAAATCCTATGGTGAGTCGTAGCTTATTGGATACTATCAAATTCAGGCAGGAGGGGATCCCGGTGGCTGTGCAGATACCCTTTGTGACCCCTGGGATGTCATTAAACATCGGTGGGTTCCCAGCCAATAGGAATATAGTCCTTGTTGGACAGCCAGTGGCCAGATGTCCATCCTTGGGAGACAGTACAGAACTTGCACAGAATACAAACCTCTTAAATGTAGTAAATGTGGTTATGCCTCCAGTCATTAACTACGTCTTATTTTATGTTAGAAACACATAGAATACCCTGCACATTCAACGTGGAAAAGCCCTGAGCGAAGGCTGAGTATTTGTCTAAGTGTAAACTTCAAAGCCTGATGAAAACAGAGTAGGAGAGACTTTTTTGGAAGATGAGTTGCCTCCGTGGATTATCGGTGAGCTCATAATGACGTAATGGTAGTGGGAGAGCCCTTCGAGAGGCGTGGTTACATACTCTGAAGGAAGATGCTGGAAGGCGGCGTATGTGGTAGGGTCACAAGTGAAACCTTTTGCCTTCATCATTAACCGGTGTAATCATACAGAAAAAACATGGTAAACACTAATTGTGGAATGTCTTCAGCAAAATATAAAACTGATTTTGAAGCAAAGACCACTGTGAAAATGGGGAATGTTTAAGAGATTTCTGTTCCATTTCCAGTCTCTATATATATATCAGAAATTATGCTTGATACATGCATTTGGACAGGATACTATGACCCATACTCCTGTTTAATATGTCATTGATTCCACAGTTTAAAAGAGATAGCTTCAGGGGCTGGGAGTACAGTTCTGTGGTAGAATGCTTCTCTGCTGTGTCCATGGCCCTGGGTTTGGTTCTCAGCTCTGAATTTTTTTTTTTTAAAATAAAAAAGAGCCTCTGTCTCACATCATGTATTTGAGATTTTGAATTTGAATTCACTTTTATTTGTGCGTGCATTTGCCTTTTTTTCCTTCCTCAATTATCCATGTCCACCAGAGATTATATAATTAGTTCTTTTCTGTGGCTTAGCGGAAATGTTAGGATCCCCGTGGGAGTGACAGAGTCATTTGATCCTTTGAGTGGGGTGGGCAGCATCATGATACACGTCAAGTGTATAAAGAAGGTGACCTCTTTTCTGGACTGGGCAACTAAGAAAGATTTGGGTCAAGAAGCAGGAACTGGCACAAACATACCAGTTCCCTGGAGAAACTCAGCCCAACCTCTATCCTGTAGGTAGGGAACACCTGAGATCCCACGAAGGCTGGGAGGATGTGTTGTGAAAGATCCCCCGGGGAGCAGCCCTGTGACTGGGCCGGAAATAGTTAACTTGGGAAAGCAGTTGCGTCCCCAACCCCCTTAACTGAATCTGTAATAGCTAAACTGTAAAGCAGTGTAGCTCAAAGACAAGAGCACAGACCCTCTCCAGGCCTAGCAGTAAGGTAGGGCAAAGGACAAAGTGGGTGTGTGCTCTGAAGCTTGCGTTGTGTAAAAAAGAAACTTAGCAAACTTGCTGTGCAGACGTTCCTGGCTGCTGCCTGGCAGGTCCCCCATACACAAAAGTTACACAAGTAGCCTGCTCCGTAGCTCAGGGACCCCGTCATTTTGGAGTTGTCCAGGCACTGGCCTGTGCATAATCTTCTCACCTCTGACCCCCCAGCTCTGAATCTTGGTATCACTGGGTTTAGCAGATTTCTATAACAGAAGTGCTCAGCTGTTAGCCTATTTACACAAAGACTCAGCAGCAGGGGCCTGGAAGCATAAACCTTTTGTTAGGCAACCCCAAGCTGTGGGCACCTCAGCTAACCTGACAAAGTGGTAGACTGGCCATCCAAGCATGGGTTTGTCGCAGAACACAGTGACCTTATCTAGCCACTGGTAAACTGTACCAACACTCGGAACACAGCATTATACACTCAGACCTGAGTTTTAGCTTTCCAAACAAGAATCTGGTATCAGCTGCACAGAAGCTAAGTGCTATTTTAAGTTAACTACCTGTGCAGCAAAATGTCACAGCCACAATTAGCAAAACCTAGGTAGGCCGGTAGTCTGATGTATCACGTGCTTGATTATACAGAAGAGTCCCAGGGGTGATGATGCAACCAAGGACTGGATTGTTGGTAGTCATTTGTGTCCATGCTTCGTGCATAATATTATTCCAGTCCCTTCCTAAAAATAAGACGCCCTTCAATAGTCCAGCCCAGCATTCTGCATCTCCCCATGCTAGGAAACCCAGAGGAAAACCAAAACCTTCTGGGGTGTGCAGATGCAGAGCCAGTACAGCACATGTGAACGTGTGTCTGTTCACTCCCAGTAAACTCTCCTAAGCCTTGGAGTAATGGCCGACGCTCAGTCCTAGGCTTCTGCTCCTTGCTGCCCGTGTTTGTAATAAACTGTTCATGTAGCTTGTGTGGGGGTGTTTTCAATCACCAGATTCAGACAAGGTCTTAATGAGTGGGGGATTAGGACTCAAGGCCTTGTGCTTGCTAGGCAAGCACTAACCACTGTGTTACTCCTCCAGGCCCAGCACCAATTTTTCTTGATTCAGATTTTTAATTTTTTATTTGCTCAAAGACATGTATTTGTGATGTGTGAGCACAAAATTCTCAAGTTTAGTGTAACCATTGTGTATTGCATATACATACTAAGAAAAAGTGGGGGGAGGGGAAGGCTTGTATCCCACCTGCATGGAAGGGACCCAAGCAAGGAAAGCATTGGCACTAAGGAAGAACATTTCTTTTCACTCTTTTCCTACCAAATCTCAAACCAAAGGGTGACACATGTGTATGCATCAGTACTTTTCTGTGACTGACATGTAGGAAATCTATCTATGCAATTCAGTGTGCATATATGCATAAGCATATATATATATATATATATATATATATATATATACACATAATGGTGTATATTAACTTTTTGTATTTCTTGGTTCATATATATTAATGGCATGATTAAGAGAATATCTTGAAGGATATCATTGATGTCCGTATTATAATTTTACTTCACTGATTTTAATGTTTGCATGTTTGTGTAGAATAGTACAGAACAGAGGTGCCTTAATTTAACACTGTCTGCTTTTGACGGACATTTAGATTGAACTTTTTGGACTTCATAAAGAAAGAGTAATAAATATTGTTACTGCATGTTGTTTTATATCTACACAGACATTGTTTCAGTGGTTTTCATGTAAGGAAGAATTAGTGGAGCTTCATGGCCTTTGGTATGTGAAATGGTCACCGTGTGTAACTCATCATAGGGGAAATGGTCAGAACTTGTCCCTGTCTTGCTTTTCCATTCAATTTCCCCCACCATCTTTTTCTCATTTTTATTTTGAGACAGAGTCTTGCTAAGTAGCACAGGCCAGACTCAAATTTGTGATCCTCCTGCCTCAGCCTTCCATAGTGCCAGGATCCCAGGCCATGCTTAGCATCTTTCCCACATCTTGAATTGGTATCTATCATGGATTGGATCTGGAGTGTCCCCTTAAAGTTTCATGTTCCTGTGGATACTGTGTAGGGTTGGGAGGTGGGGCCTGGCTGGAAGGGGTGGAAGCTTAGGGCTTGACCTGGAGGGGCAGATGCTGGTTCCCCTCTTCCCTCCCAATCTCTCTCTCCCACCCATTCTGTAAGAATCTCTACCCCAGCGACTCGGTTTCAGCTCTAGCTGCCCCCCCCCCCCACCATGGGATTCCACTATTTTCCAGCTGCCCACCCATGAGCAGACCGAGTCCTTCTGAACCTGTAAGCTACAAGAAATCTTTCCTCCCTAAGTTGTGGCTGTTGGATACAAAGTCACAGTGAAAAGAAATTACTTAAGACAATATCCACCCCAGGTGGTGTTGGACTCTGTTGTCACAGGGATCGTTTTCATTCAAGGATGTGAGTGTGGACGTTACCAGAAGGAATGGCAGTTTTTGAGCCTATCTGAAAAGAACATGTATAAGAAAGTAATGTTGGAAAATATGCAAACCTAGTATCAGTAGGCGAGGAAAGCGCCCCAGTCAGTTGCTTTTTCTTTCCCTTTTGATGAAATCTGTAGAGTGCCTTCTATGTTTGATGGTTTGAACCGAAACATGACATACTTCTGATAAGATATAACGAAATATTTCATCATAACAGTTTTCAAGTGTGCAGCTGAATAGTGAACACGTTCACATAGAGCATAGCCCTCACCACCTTCCAACACCTTAACTCTTTTCCCCTGCTGAAGCAGAGCCCCTGAGTCCACTAAGCAGTTCCCTAGCTTCACCTCTCCAAACCCACGCAGAGTCCAGAGTCCATGAGCTGGTTATCTTGAGTACCTCCTGCAGGTGGAACTATATGTTGTTAGTCCTTTGGTGACTGGCTCATTCCGCTCAGTGTAATAGCCTCAACTTTTATCCATGGTGTCGCATAAAGCATTTTCTCCCCATTTTGCCTGTTGGCTTCTCTGGCAGTCACACGGGGGCTGCTTCCATATTGGTGTTATCGCTGATAGCGCAGCTGTGAACACGGGGGCATGAACCTCTCCAAGATCCTGCTTTCAGTTCTTTTGGGCTCCTACCAAGTGGGCTTGTGTGAATAGCATCCTTCCTCATAGCAAGAACTCCAGTGCTAAGGTGAATGCCTCTAATGCCTCTGGAACGGTAAACAGAGTCACTTCGGTTCTCTGTACTGCCTTGTGCTGCCCCAGGACACCTCAGGAGGACAAAGTTGGCAATGGCCTGAGGGCTGAGCCGGCAGGAATTCAAGGGCTCCGCAAGGGTGTGGGAATAACACCGTCAGAGCTCTTCCAATACGTAGGACCTGCAGACAGGCCGTGTCCTCTGCAGTGGGGCACCAGAGCTCTGGTATCACCTGAGCGTGAAAGTGCTCAGCACTGTTCCCTGAGGGGAGGAAGCAAGGACGTGAGGATCCACTCTGCAGACTGGGTGCGAGGGTCCCAGCCCAGCCCTGAGCGTGTCTGTCTACCCTTTTCACCTCTTAGATACAGAGTTCACTGCATTGGCAGGAAAGTTTTCTCTTGGTGTTAATTAGCTTATGTCTAAATGACCCCAAACCTGCTAACTTGTCCTGGGAATAGCAACGGTAGCTTCTTTGCAGGTGCGCATTGGCCCCTTTGCGGAACGTGTCAGGGCCGTGCATATGACAGCGTAATTGCAACCCCAAGGGGGAGATGAACTCAGGGAGTTCATCTCTGGGCCTGTAACTCATTTGACTCCAGATGGCACATTTACAGATGGCCTGCCCGGCTGCCCATTCCTGCCACAGAGAACAGTCCTGGTGAGTGCTTCCCTATGGGTCAGACTCCAGTCAGGCTTTTTATATTTGTTCATTCGTTTCTTTGTGTTCTGTGGTACTGGGGACTGAGCCCAAGGTCTTTACACTGAGCTATATCCTCAATTCATTTTGATTTTCATTTCGAGACAGGGTCTCACTAAGTTGCCCAGGCTGGGCTTGAACTCACGACTCTCCTACCTCAGCCTCTCAGAGTGCCGAAATGACTGGCCTGCACCAACAGGCCTGGCTCAGACAGATTTGAATGTTCTTTGGTATAGAATGTTCGGTATCACTTGGGAGTCTTACACTTAACCCTAAAGAAAACCATTAATAAGTTCTATCTACTGGTGATTCCACTCAATGGGCCCTGAGCCACTCACTGGGAAACAGATTAGGAACACACAGGAGTTGGCAACTGTGTTGTAAATTTGATTTTAAATGTGCATTTCTCTTTCTCCTGCTTCTCTCTCTAGGTCTCCTTGTGTCTCCCCCTTACGTGATGAGCTGTCTCCCAATTCTCTCCCGCTCTCCTGTTGCCCTGACACCGGCCCCCTGTGGGTCAGGACTTTCTCTAGCACTTCTGCAGACTAGGCATCTCTGACACCACTGGCTCCACACCGCACATCTCCCGGTGCTTTACTTGTCCAGGTGTGACCTGACTGTCAGATCTCATTCTGTTCTCATCCTGCTTTCCATGACTCTGGTGGGACTCGGGGGGTTTTATATTGCATTCTCTCTGCTGTCTTTTTAATACCTCATAAGAACAAATCCTGATAACACAAAACTGAGCTGTGAAGAAAGTAAACCAGCAAGCACCTGAGGTTGCAAAAAGCTTTCCACGTATAGCAAAACAAAATGGCCAAGAGAGGCCCCTCCGCGACTTATCCGAGCAAATTCACCTCCGCCATCTGCTACTAAGAAGGTAGGTGACGTTGGGCAGTGCCGTGGTCTGCTTCCACAAGCACGTTCTTCTCTCCTGCACCTGTACTTCCCTCGGGCTTTCTGGGATCTTCCCGGGCTGTGCACAGTTCTGCGGTGACTTGGGCATCTAGGGAGAGTTTCTATTTAGATCTGGGTGGAAAACCCCTGTTCTCTCACCTTGGAATGGCGAGGCTTGTCGTCCCATTGCCACCATCATGGGTCTGATTTGTGTAACTTTCTGTCTGTGAGGGAATCCACGTATTTGTGTTTTAGACTTGCTTAGACTATCACAACACTGCCTTCCACTTGATTTTTTTTTCATTTTTTCTTTCATAATGTCCCTTTCTATCGATCTCTCTCAAAGGCTAGTGATTCTTTTGCCATTTGTGGTGAATACTTTTTACTCTGGATATTATTTTGTTCCATTCTAGAACTTTCATTCGAACCCTTATATAGTTAATCCTTCCTATTTTTTCTTTGGTCTCAGAAAAAGTCTGCTTTGAACTCACTGTCTGCTAACTCCAGCAGCTAGGCCACTGTGGGTTTCTTCCCCATTGGTTGCTTTTGCTCATGTGAATATGGGTCCCATTTGCCTATTTGCATATGTGTTTGGCTATATTGAATTATATGCTTGTACATTGTAGAAACTGCCTGGCTTACATTTTCAAAGCAGGGACACAAGAGTATAAAACGTGTGCCTTTTGGCAGAGAGCTTATTTGGTTCAACTCAAAAGTTCATGTACAGAGGTCTCAGCTCAGTTATTCTAGGCTGCTTGGTACCTGTTCTGTGCACACAGCATATTCGGGCACCAAAGAGAGACGCAAAGGAAAGTTGTGCCTAACAGTTGAGGTACCACCTGCGGCTCTCTTTTGCACAGCTTCCCCTTAACCTGGTAGCCTTCACTGCTCTCCTCAAGTACAGTCTTCTTGTTCTTTTGACCACCGGGACTATAAAAATCTAGTTTAGTTTCAATCGTTTTGCATGGTACCAACCAGTTTGCTCTCAGGCTCAGAGTCACTTTAAAAAATGGAGAATGCCCTAATCTTTTAAGTTCCATTCTCCCTCCAGAGAATGCCCACTTCTGGTCCCTCATTATTGAACTCTAGAAAACTAGTCAGCCATTTTTTATTACTTTGCCAGTCAATGGCGATTATTTGCAGGAGAGTTGTTCAGTAAGGTATGAACACTTTCACCAGAAGCAGAAAGTGGGCTTTTTCTTTGTGCTTTGCATACATCTTGGCCATGAAAAATTTCATTCTTACGTAGTTAGCCTTATCGATACTTTATTGCCTTTTGGCTGACTCACAGGAAGCCTTTTCTATATCTAAGTCCTAGCAGAATTCACCTGTGTTTTCTCCTAATACTTCTATTAATAGCTCTACGTGTGTCTAAAAAATGTAGACAGCTGTGTGCACCCACACCTACCTCTCTACATGCAGGGTTAACACCTGTAACTAAGGAGCATCCACTGCCCGGTGTATCACAGCTCTTTCTTCATGCATTTAATTAATATTCTATCTCATTTTTATTTAAGTTTCATTATTGCTTTGTCTGGCTTCAGAAAATGTTGCTGTTATGTTTGTTGTTGTTGTTGTTGTTGTTGCTGTTATGTTTATTTGGTCCTTTACGTTTTTAACGAGTTTATGGATTAACTCTGTCCTTCTAAGGGTTGGACGTTGTACCCAAGAACTGTAAATACCCTCTGTTTTGACCTGGTCTGCTTTGCTACCTGTCTGGAGTGTATGTTTTTTTTTTCCTCATTATTTTTCTATGTCTACTTTTCAGTCCGTTCCTGAAAATGGTAGCTCTTTATTGATTGTTAAATAGGTTTTTCTCTTCCATCATGTATCCTGATCGGTACTTTTGTATACGAAGGGCAGTTTTTATTAATTGCAGTCAGTGATTGAACCCAGGACCTCAGGCATGCTCAGCGTGTCCTCTACCACTGAGCTACAGCATTCCCAGTCCAAAAAGTATTCGATTTCCACATGTTAATTTTATGGTTTGCTACGATTCTAAATTCTCCTATTAACTTTAACACTGATTTCCTAGGGCTTTCTTACTATATTATCACATCATCTATGAATATTTTTACTTCTTTTAAAATATTTAAAATACTTCTTTACCTAAAAATATCCTTGTAGAACAACATTATTTGCTAATTAAAATAGAAGTTGTACTTTTATCCCTGCAACATTGAGGCTGCAAAACGTATGTTTCTAATGTGGTTAGATTCTGGAATTCATGTAAAGAAAAACATCAAATCAACCACAAAAACCACTAGGGGCTGGAGGAGTAAAACAGCAGTTAGAGTGCCTGCTTAGCAAGCATGAGGCCCTGGGCTCAAGTCCCCAGCAACCCATAAGCCAAGCGTGGTGGTGCACATCTATAATCCCAGCACTCAGGAAGCTGAGGCAGGAGGATTTTTCTGTGAGTTCAAGGCCAGCCTAGGCTACAATAGCAAGTTCAGGACCAACCTGGATTTCAAGCAAGACCCTGCCTCAGTTAAAAAAAAAATTGTGCTAATTTGTGATATAGGTGTGCGTGAATGCAGATAAATAAATATGACCACAGAAATGTACATATACACACGTATAAACTAGTTTGTGAGGTTTGTGAAAAGATATGCTGCACACCCGGAAGTATATGTGGCTACAGGTGTATGCTTATGTAACTATATTTTTTCACACATGTGTGTATGTATGTGTGTGTGTGTATATATATCACTATGATAAGCAAATTATTCATTGATTTGTATATTTTGATTTTCATAAAAATTATATTGGTGTTTGGTAAAAGGCATTTTGAAAGCATTGTTATTCTTTAATATCAAAAAGATGAATTTTATTAAAATATTTTGTAGTAATAAATGGTCCAACTAGCATATGACTCACATATTTATAATATATTTTTCTTTTTTTTTCTTGCAGTACTGGAGATGGAGCCCAGGATTTCACACTGAGCTATATAGCTATATTCCCAGCCTCTTTTCACTTTTTAGTTTTGAAACAGGTATTCTAAGTCCCTATGTTCCCCAGCCCAGCCTTGAACTTAAAATCTTCCTGCATCATCCTCTCACAGTGCAGGGGCTAATTGGAGACTCCAGCATGCCTGTCTCACAGTCTGCAACTTACTGTCACATTTCTAGTACAATAGTTTTGACCTATAAGTAATGAGAAATGTGTTTTAAATTTCTGCATGTAAGTAGCAAATTTAATCTCACATTCATTTCTGATCACTTCCATATGTGCATCCACACACGTGTACATCTGTGCGCACACACACACACACATGCATACATACACATTTTGTAAAAATATTTTAAAAATTGTGAAGAATGCACAGCTGAGAGCTGTGGTTATCTGAGGGAAGGGGAGTGAGAGTAACTTGAGAGACACGAAACACAGATTAATTTTTCTCTAAATATTATCTTTATATTATTTTGGTACTTGTAATATGTACTTATTGATAGAATGATTTCCAAGGATAACTTACACAACAATTAAAATAAGTAAAATTTCTTTATATGACCCCAGAATAAGTGCTACAATCCCCGATACAGTAGCTCTTACATTCTTCATGCGTGTTTTACATGGTATCTTGATCGTAGCTTGTATACATGTTTCCCATACTAGGATCTGACCTCTCTAGAACAATGATCCAGATAAATTAATTGCAGGACTTACAACCTGTCCGGCCTATAGCTGATGTTCAAGAAACACTTTTGATATGAGCGATAAGGCTTCACCTTGTGGGTTGTGTCCTAGACTTGAAAGTGAAGAACCTGGAGGACAGACTGAGTAGTGAGCCTCCTGGACAGCAATAACAACATAAAATTGAATATGGCAGGCTGGCAACTCTGAGAGGCAATCTTGAGCTCTCTGGTGAGGAGTTCCTTCCTGCATCCATTCAGTCACTCTGTCCAGAAAGGGACGTTGGTGAGACATCAACTCCTAGAGGAACTAAGAATCTTGGAATAGATCTGAACTGAATTCTAACTGACTTCTAACTCCATGGCCCTTTGAACAACTCTTCAAAACAAATTCCTGTGATCCTATGAGAATGGCCTTTGGTGATGTTGTCCTTAGGCTACTTTTCCTGGCCCAGACTGGGATTGGGGTCCTGGGGAACATCTTTCTCCTCTCAACTTATGTTTCTACGTCTTTTGCTGGCCAAGCACGGAGGCCCACACATGTGATACTCACTCACATGGCTGTGGCCAACTTCTTGGTTCTGCTCTTCAAGGGCATTCCCCAGATGATATTTATCTGGGGAATAGCGAATATCCTGGGAAACACTGGGTGTAAACTCGTCTACTACGTTCACAGAGTGGCCAGGGGCCTTTCTCTCTGCACCACTTGCCTCCTGAGCAATTTTCAGGCACTCACCATCAGCCCCAGAGGAAGTGGGTGCGTGGGGCTCAGAGCCCGAGCTTGGAGGAACATCAATGTCTCCTGCCTTCTGTGTTGGACTTTCAACTTGCTGATAAACACATTTATTCTCATACACATGGAGGGCTTCCGGCATATTCACAATTCTACCGAGATACGGGACTACGGACTGTGCTCTTCTAGAAATTCTGAAACATCTGCTCCAAAATACACAATTCTCTTGACGTTCCCAGATGTGGTGTTTCTGGGCCTCATGGCTGGGGCCAGTGTCTACATGGTCCTTCTCCTGTACAGACACCGCCAGCGAGTGAGGCACCTTCACACCAGCAGTGACTCCCACAGGTTCTCTCCAGAGGCCAAAGCCACTCAGACCATCCTGCTTTTAGCAAGCACCTTCATTTTCTTTTATTTGATCAATTCTTTCATTACAGTACACATTTCTGCCATGTTTAGATCTCACCTCTGGCTGCAGCATGCCACCACTTTCCTGGCAGCCTGCTATCCCACCATCAGCCCCCTGATACTGATGCTTAGAGATCCTCGAGCACCAGCCTGCTGCTCTTAAACAAAGCAGAAATAAAAATCTGCCGGTGGTCCCATCCGTCATTGTTATTTAATCAAAGATGTGTGGAACCCTAGATCATTGAAGACATTGACTCCCAGCATCCTGATTTATATATACAATTAACTGAACCAGGTAGAGGCTTTCAGCTTCACTCAAAAGACGGATGTGTGACCAGAAAAACACATTAAGCTGTGTGCTAGCGTTGTGCTCGCCACACACAGGAGTCATGTATTGATTTTATGACTTTGTGGTGTTTACCTATTACAGTAATAAATTGTATCCTAGGATGCTGTTGTAAAGAGATACCTGAGGCAATGACACAGCACTTCCTAGGTGTGTGTCAAGCCGTTCTCCCAGAATGCAGCCTAAATACTAGAAAAATGACTGAAGTTCTTTTTTTAAAATTCTAGAAATGAATGAAAAGCTTATAATAAGTTTCAAACCCCCAGAAAACCAGCAGGGCTTTTATATTTTTCACTTGGTCTGCTCCCATCTTCTCACCAGCTCTGCGTGAGTTTGTTTTCCTTTGTGCTGTGGACTGAATTCCCAGCCTTGGACATGCCAGGCAATTGCTCATCATTTTGTTATGTTCCCAGATCTTCTGTAGTAGCTTCGAAAAGCAGCAGCTCCACAACCACAGTAGCTATAAAACCATCAGCACCGGACCCGTAGAGGGGACAAACGAGCTTGAATGAGAATCCTCCAGGCTTCACGATCCTCCTCTACCGTCCTCAGAGCCATGCCGCATGCAGCCTGCTCGTAGCCTGACTTAGCTACCCTTCATTGCTGTGACAGAATACCCAACATCCAGCACTTAAGGGAGGGAAGATTTATGTTAGCTCACGGTTTCGGAAGGTCACAGTCCGTTCACTGGTGGCCGGCAGTGGTGAAAGCACAGGGGAAGCAAAGGGAAAGCAGCTCCTCACGGCATTGCCAACAGGAAGCCAAGTCCCAGAAGGAAGCGGGGAAGTAACATTTCTCCTTCTAGGTCCTGTCCCAGTGATTCCCTCCTTCTGGGTCCAGCTGCAGTGTTCCATCCCTTCCAGATTTAAGCCCCGTAATTCACCACACACTTATAATCTATAATCTACCACATGCCTGTCTTCCAGCACACACCTATAATCTACCACATGTCCATAATCCACCCCTTCAGACCCGGCCTCCATCTCCATAGATAATCCGTAACATCCAAAGACATGAGTCTTTTGGGGGACGTTCCAGATCCAAACACAATACAATTCCATTCATTGTCCTACCCCACTCTTTGACCTGCCTTGCCTGAAGGAGAAGCCCTCTGCAAGCGGTAGTAAAAACGGGCACTAGTAAAAAGTTTTCTTTGTTTAACATTGCCACAGCCAAAGACTGCAGGACAGTTCGGGCAAGCAGGGGCCTGGCCACAAATTTTTAGAGACATCTGAAGAACACGGTGTTCACACAGAGCTCTTAACCACCCATTACATATCCTTGAGTATCTAAAGGCCCAAACTACAAGACTGTCACAACACTTGAGAGGCACCAGTCAGTTTTCTAGGTGACTCTGCATCCTTGGAGAAGGACTTGTACTTTAACACGTACAGTGTCCTTGGCAAAGAGTCTAAGATTTACCAGCTCAAGGCAATCAAGGAAGTCTCTGATCTATTACCAGCTCCTGTGCTGAGACTTCAGTGACCACACACTGACAAGGAGCACAGATGTTAGAGAGGAGTCCAGGAAAGGCACTGGACAGATTGCAACTCCAGCAGCCCAAACTGCAGTGAGGGTGAATCTGATTTTCAAAGCAGTAGCATATTATCTAAAATGCCTAGCTTTCTTAGAAACTCAGGATTCACAGAGTCAAAGAAATATGGACCAAAAAAGAGAGAGAAAATAGTGAAATAAGGGGAAAAAACACAAAAGACTAGTCAAAAACAGAGAAAAACGCATGTTAGACAACTGCCTGCTGTTTGTTTGTTTCTATTGTGCTCTCAGATTAAGACCCACACAGACAACTTCTGAGACCCTAGAATACAAGAGGATTTCTCCCCACCAGCCAACAGCCAATTCTGCAGCATGAATACTGAGATAAGATAGAAGAAGTAAAGATATGCTGGGGGAGGCCAGGAAACTGTAGTTTGAAGACATGTCCCATGTTACCAAGGTTACCAGCACCTCTGCTCCCTAGACCTGCTTTTCTTCCAGACCCATGGCTCCCAAATTCCTGAGAATCTTAAGGTCACTCCAAATTCGTACTGTCCAGAATTACATCAGCGTCTTCCATTTGCAAAATAGTACACAAATAAAATTATTAAAATAAATACCACCACTCTAAATTTCAAACACAGAAAAGGCTTATATTTTAGCCTCATTGGTACATTGGTTTTTTTTTTTCTTTGACAAAGCACTAAAAGGCCAAGCTGACCTTGAAGGAACAGATATCAGATAATTGATAAACAATTCAGAAAATGTCTCTAGGCACAACAGTTGAGGTCAGGCATGGCCAACTTGTAGTCCCTGGTGGATTCTTTCCCTTAATTAAAAATAAAAAGTTATAATAAAATTGAAATGGGAAGTTTTAATATTTGTATCTGTACATTAACTGTATTGTATGTTTTATATGTGGCCTAAAACTGTTCCCTTCTCTCAAAAGAAAGACAGAAAGAAAGAAGGAAAGAGAGAGAGAGAAAGAAAGAAAACAAAAGAAAGAAGGAAAGGAAAGAAAAGAAAAGAAAGAAAGAAAGAGCGAGCAAAAAGCCAAAGGCAAGTCACAGGTTGGACATACCTTTCTTAGGTCACTAGTCTGAAAGGTACCCAGATGGACATATGTATATTTATAAATACATGAATTCCAAATCCTACAACAGGTTGAGACATGGGGGATTTGGGGTATCAGTGAGTGTCTGTGCCTATCACTTTCTCAGAGTTTCACCCCTTTCCTAGCTGAGCATCGCCTCTCTTTCTACCCTCTCATTCATGTTGGGACCTTTTTTATGTCATTATTTTTGTGCATTTCATAAGAGGAACACCAGTCTATAGTTCGTCTTTTGTGCTTGGTCAATTTCACGGAGCATTATTGACTCACGGTGGCCCCATTTTTGTTCAAAATCTTCATATTTATCTATCTTTCTTATGGCTGCATAGTATTCCATTGCGTATATGTACCACAACTTCTTCAACCATTCCTCTGTTGATGGACAGGTGGGTTGTTTGTTTCCTGGATTTGGCTATTGTGAATTGTGTTGCTATAAACATGGATCCGCATGTGTCTTTCTGGTATGTTGACTTTATTTCTTTCAGGAGCATGCCCAGTAGAGCAATAGCTGGACCAATTGGAATTTCTATTCTCCCAACATCAGATTAGCTGATTCACCCTCAAGAAGCCAAATTCTACTTCTCTTTAACTGAGTATCACACTAATTCTGTTTACGCCTCTCACTAACATGTCCTGAAGTTCTCTTCTGGGGCTAAATGTCAAAAACCCATGCATGCAGAGTTCAAGTCTCTGTGTCCTGTTCAGCGAGATCTCCTTGGACCCTCACTGGTGACAATTTTACACTAGACAAAAAGGGGTAGGGAGGAAGAATGAAGGAGATAGCTGTTTTTATTCCCCAAACCAACTATTCATCCTCCCTGCAAGGCAGCTGGGTAAAGATAGAGCACATGCAATGTCAAAAACATTCACAGTGTAAAATGTACCATTACAGACATAGGTATCAAACTCTTGCAGCCAGGTGTGGTGGTGCACACCTATAATCTCAGCACCCGAGGAGCCTGAGGCAGCAAGATCACAAATTCAAACCACTCTGGGCAACTTAGCAACTTTGTGAGACTCTGTCTGAAAATAAAAACTGGTAAAAGCACTTGGAATGTAGCTCAAGGGGAAGGCATTGAGTTAATCTTCAATATTCAAAAAAAGTGCACACGCACATGCATGCAACAGTTTGACACAGAGTGGAGTACTTATGTGTGGACAAGTGTGTGATAGCATAATATTACTGGGACTTTGGGTCCTAGCACGGCACGCACCAGGAGAAACTGATTTCACACCTTGATTCTTTGTGTGCTTGGTGAAAGAATTTAGTCAAGACACGTAGGCTGCTCTATAGGAGTATTCATGGAGTATATTGCAAAATGAAAGACTTTCAGTGTGGGAGAGTGACTCTTTAGGAGTGAATGTGGGGAGCACCCAAATGGCAGCCAGTGTCACTGAAGGAAGCCTCCAGTTACATGTATATGATGACCTGAGTGCTTCTCCCTGCCTTCACCTGAGGCCAGTTTTTTTTTTTTTCTTTTTTACAAACAAAATGGACTGCACTGACCCACTTCAGAGGAAGGTAGTCCTTGTTTACTCTCTACGGATGTCTCTTACGGATGTGTTTCTTTTAGTTTGTCTTGAAACCCCGAAGACTTTTCAACCCCTTAGCCCCTGTTCGAACTTTGCATGGGCCACCGACCTTATTCACAAGCTCTGAGGATGTTAACTTTCCTAAGATAAATTAGCCCCTAAAGTTTCCTTAGAAATTTTGCCAGCCAGGCTACTTCAACAAGGACTGCAAAGGTCAAGCCAGATCCATGCTTCGTCCTTCTCCCAGATTCGTCTCCTCCTCCTCCTCCTCCCAAGCCCCGGTCGCTGCCTCCTCTCATGCTCTGGGAACATCTGAAGGCCAAGACGCTTCCTTATTAACGCATGTATCCAAAGCGCACCAGCATTCAGCTGTCCAGAGCAACTACGTGTCTCCGTTACAGGCAACCATTAGTAAATCACAGACCAGCCCAGTGGGGAAATTTTGGAGACAGGGTCTTGCTCTGTAGCTCAGGCTTGTCCTGAACTCACTATGGAAAGTAGGCTGGCCTTGGACTTGTGGAAATCCTCCTTCCTCAGCCTACCAAGTGCTGGGATTGCAAGCGTGCACCGCCACTCCCGGTTTATGTGGCGCTGGGGAATTGAACCCAGGGCCTTGGGTGTTTGCTAGGCAAGTGCTTCAACTGCTGTGCCATTCCTCCAGCCCCTCAGTTTTTTTTTTTGTTTTGTTTTGTTTTGTTTTTTGAGATGGATTCTCTGTGTAGCCCAGGATGGACTTGATCTTAACATCTTCCTGTTTTAGTCTCCACAGTAGCGGGGATTATAGACTGTGCATGCTTTGGAAAGTCATCCAGACATTGTATTTATAATTTTTATCTGGCCACTTCTTGGGGAATGAGCGAGAAAGAAGCCTGGCAGCTCTGACTTACCTTCATTCTCCTTTACCTGCCTTTGCTTTGTCCCAATCACGTTTGCTCCCCACGCCTCTCGTTGTGCCGGCTCTGTGTGTCACGTGGTCTCTCCCAGGTCTCTTCTCCATCCTCTTGCACTGTCCTATGGCTAATCTTCAGTGAGGTAACAGGGCTTTCTAGCACGTTTGTGCAGAGGCACTTACTCTTACATCCCTGGCTCCAGCTGGCATATATGACTCTCCTAGCTCACCCATCATTGACCTGGTCTTCACAACTCAATTACATTTTTGTTTTGTTTTTGACTGATACTGCTCTGTAGTATTTGCAGTACTCAAGTATTTTTCCCCCTCCCGATTCTCTTTGCTACCAAAGGTTTTAATTTTTTTAAATTCTGTTTTAGGACAGTCACTCTGTCTTCAAGCAGGCTGGTCCTGAATTCTCTGTGTAGCCCAGGCTGGCCTCGAACTCACAGCAATTCTCCTGCCTTTGCCTCCTCAGTTCTGGGTTTATAGACATGCAACACTATGTGTGGCTCAACCAAAGATTTCAGTTCTTGCTTGCTTCAGTTTAACTGGGTTTCTTCTTGTTTTCATGAAGAGGAGCCCAGGCAGCATGGAGCTGTGAGAAAGTAAACACCCGTGTCATTTGCACACAAGCTTTTCCTCCACAGCAAAACCACACGACTGAGAATCCCAGGGCCTGGATTACTCAGGTCAACTCCCCCACCCACCACAAGCAGTGGTGTGACCTTGGGGCACACAGATGACCTCTCCATGTCTGGTCATCTTCTGCCCAATGAGAGCAAGAGTTAACAAAGCTTATTGGGTAGTCAGGAGATTCCACGACTCACCATATTTTTACAGCCCTTGGAGCAGAGGCTGGTACTGTAAATTACCAGCTTATGTGGTTTTCTAGAGGCTGTATAATTTAGTTCTAGAATATTCACTTAATTTTCTATACACTTAATATTGTTTTCCTTTTTGTCTCAAAGACAACATCTGCTTTAAAACCATTGTCTGCTAATGCCAATATCTGGGTTATTGTGGGCTTAGTTCCTATTGGTACATTTTTAAATCCGAGTACGTTTTCCGTATGTACCTCAGGCCTGCCAGAAAGTTGCCTCTTCTCAAATGTCGTCCTTCCACCAGGGTTTGCCTGCTTTTGTTTCTTCCACAGGGCACGCTTGTAAACCCAACAGGTACTTGTTTATTTATATTTTGTTTCCTTGACTATTATTATCTTCAAGAGAGATGATTCGATAACGTTTGTTCAGCTACACCGGAAGCAGAAGATGCTGTTTATGTTTTCCATGGCTTAAATGTTTGGCAATGGAAATACTTTCTGACTCTTATGTACTCAGCCTTACAAATATTTTGTTGCAATTTCATTTGAGTCATGATTAGAAAGTCTTCCTCTGCGTTCCAGTCCTAGCAGAACTCACCAGTGCTTTTCTCTTGATACTTGTATGGACCGTTCCATTAAATAAGCTAATGCACCTGTCGCCTCTTGCTTATCCCACTGCTCTGCCATTCACGTTGTGAATTATAGAAATCCCACTGCTCTGTAGCGAGTAGCTTTTTTCTTACACTCTTCCTGTATTGCTTTCCACCTAATGTTTAGTATCAAATTATGGGTTTGCAGAAAAAGTTATTATATTGGTTTCCACAACTTTTTAGACCAACTTGTATAGATTTGACATCCTTACAATGTTTAGGTAACTTGTCCAGGACCGTGAAATAGCATTTGACCAAGTCTATATTGGTATCCTACTGGAGTATTTAAATTTTTTTCTCATCATGTTTTTTAATGACTTTTCTTAGATTCATTCCTAAAAATGATAACTTGTTGGATTTCTAAGTAGGATTTATTCTTGCATCATAAACACTGATCAATACTCATCAATATTCATGTAATAAAAGTTTATTTATTTATTTATTTTTGTGATACTGGGGATTGGACTCAGGGCCTTCATCTTGAGCTACAGCCTCTTCCTTTTTTTTTTTTTAAGACAGGGTTTTACTAAACTGCTAAGTTGCCCAGGCTTGAATTTGCAAACTTGTGATTCTCTGCCTCAGCCTTCCAGAGTCTTTAAGATACAAGCCCAAGGACTTCACTTTTGTTTTATTAGAACTGGGGATTGACGCCAGGACCTCAAGAAAGCTTAGCATGTGTTCTACTACTCACTAAACTACACCTTCAGCCCCAAAGGTATTACATTTTATACATTGATGTTTACAGCTTTCCACCTTCTTAAATTGTTTTCTCAAGTTAATTTTAACTTTGATTCTTTAGGGATTTCTTACTATATTACCATGTCATCTGCAGATATAGTTTTATAGTTTTTGAAGTAGCATTGTAGCAAGACTCTTTGTAAAAATAATAAATAAAAAATATGCTGGGCATGAAGCTCAGTTATAAAGGCACCTCATTGTTTCATAAAAAAGGAGAGAGAGAGAGAGAGAGAGAGAGAGAGAGAGAGAGAGAGAGACTTGGTCCTAGCCCTTCACTGTGAAAGACCGGTTACACATCTTGATTCCTCATGCCCTAGTGAGAGAATTCAGTTAAGACATATCTGCCACCATGCAGAGTGTATGTAGAGCTTATTGGGAAAGACAGATTTCCAGGGTGAGGATGAGGATACCTTCAAGAGGGAAGGCAGGCCAGCGCCAAAATGGCAGTTGCACAAAAGAAGGTCTCAGGTTATATTAATACTTACGCAATTAACTGATTGGATCTGCCAAATAATATACCTTCCTTTCTCTGAAGCCACTGCTCTTTTATGAATAAAATGGGCTGTGTTGACCGACATCAGAGAAAAGTAGGTCCCTGCTTACTCTCCTAGCTGATTGTTTTTCTTCTAGCTTAAAATATTGTGAGTATTTTCCAACTCCTCTCTCAGGGCTGGATTTGCTAGAAGCCCTGGATGTGATCTGCATGCCCAGAGGATGTTATCTTTTCTTGAGACAGCTTGAAACCACAACCTTGTGTGGGTCCTTTCCATAGATAATTTATTACCGAAATAAGAGAGAAAAAAAATGGTCTTTTTTCATTTTCACACAGCCCTCTGTTAACTATTTCAGGCCTATTAGCCTAAAAGTACCATACTCAGGTCAGGCAAGGGAACATCCCGGGAGAACTGTTATACCTTCTCGGCAGTCATCCCTCCTATTACCTTTTATGACCAATAATTTCACGTATCCCCTCTTTTGCCAGATACTTTCTTGGATTACACCTTGCCAAATCCCCTTTCCCTTGCCCAGGAAGTGTGTTCTTTGCTATGAGGCCTCAAATTCCTCCCAAATAGCAAAGACTTCAGAAGGACACGGACTCTAACTTGCTGATTGGTTTAGTTTGCCTCAGTGTTTTGAGAGGACAGATGGTTCACAGAAGCACTACTGAGCTTAGGCAACGCTGCTGCTTACTTGAGACTCTTGGGTGAGTGTGAGTGGCCATGTTGAAGTGGCTGGGAGGACAGTAAAAGATGAGGTACCATCAGCCTTTCCCTTCCTGGAACAGCCACACTATGGCAAAAAAAAAAAAAAAAAGAGGTTATGTACAGAGCAACAACTCTCTGGCTGTTACGTTCTGATTAGCTACGTTTTGTTCAAAGCAATTTGTCCTAAGCTAACTCCACTTTGGGTAGAATGACTTTATGTAGTCTCTGGGCAAATAAACAACCACTACTTACTGAGCACAGCATTAGGCACAGACTCATAAATGGCTCGTGGTGCTAATAAGCAACTACCACCTGTGATCAGAACATGAGGAGAAGACAGAACAAACAAAGGCCAGCGGGGGTCAATAGGCATTGCCAAGTCTGAGGAAGAGGAAAAAGACAGGAAAACAGTGAAAAAGACGAAGTGAGCAGAGTCCTGTGGCATTGCCCCAAGGTCGCTAGTCTGTGCGTAACAGAAGTTCCACAAGATGAGGAAGGAAAAATAAACAGTAGAAAAATAATGAAGGAATAATGACCAGACCTTTCCCAAATTTGATAAAAGCATTCTGCAAAGTCCAACACACTCCGAATAACATCAACTTGTTATCTTCTTCCTGGGCCTTACTGTCAAGAAACTAGAATTATCCTAGCTTGGGTTTTGCTGTTGTCGCTTTGCATAGATGGATGCGCAGAGTGTGCTCCTAGTAGATGAACACAAAGCATCTTTGCCCATGGTATGACGTCTGCAGACAGATCTGCCCTTTCTTCTCTGTACTCTGGCCATACAGAAAGTGAGTCGAGAGTTGCCTCCCTATTACCCAACATCAGTCGCTAGTATCTTTTCTCATAAATTCTACTACAAAAACTTCAGACACATATAAAACCAATAGTACAGGCCACTCTTACCTGCGTTGCCTATGTTCAATAAATCTTGAAGTTGTGCCGTAAGTAAACATTGCTAAGTCTACCCTTTCTCCTTTTTTTAGTAGCCCAGTGTCTCCTGATAGAAACTAGCATGTGACTGGAGATTAGGAATGGAACAGAGGAACTCCGCATCCTTTGCTGCTATGCCTAACAGAGATATCTTGAATGAAACCGACTTACGGTTTTGTACTTTGCTTATCAAAGGCTTTCATTACTGTTTCTACTGATGAAGGAAGTCGGGACCAATTTGCTTTCCTGTGGGAAGAACAGGACACGTCATTTGTGGCCACTGACAATTGCTCCGTGAGCTTGAACTTAAAGCTACCTTCTGCGGCTATGGGCACGCAGCACCTGTTGGGACCCTATCAGCCCTATGATCGGACTAGATGGTGTACTTGGGAAAGGCCTTATACACCAGCTTGCATACGCTCCACCTTACCTACAGTTTTCGTTTGCTCGGAGACATTACTGCTTAAATCGCATTGCTAAAACAAATGACGAGAAAGTAGAGGGGAAACTACATTATTAGACAAGAGGAATGGGGTAAGAGAGAGGAGGAGAGGGTGGGGAGGGCCAATAGTGGGGGAGTGGATATGAGCAAGAGGAGGCAAAAGTGACCAAAGTGTGTTAGGTGCAGTACACGAAGTGTGTTAGGTGCAGTACAAGTCTGCCCACACAAAATCCATTCATCTATATAACCCATCTTTTTAAAGATCAAAAAGAAAAAAACATTCAGCTTACCATGTTAGTCTAGAAAAAAGGTAAATATCTAAATGCTCTTATTAAAAAAGAAATAGAAGGCTGGTAGTGTAGTAGCATCACAGAGCATACGGGAGGTCCCACCCCTCCGCAATTCCGGGCCCAAGAAGAATAAGGATACAGGAAGCATAAAAAAGAAAATTCAAGAGAAATCCCGTGCTGGGCAGAGCCTGAGCGAACTGGGTACTCGGCCTCGTAGGCCTCGTAGCGGGTCTGTGGTCTCCAGCCTTAGTGTGAATGCCCACAGCATGCGGGCCAAGTTGCGGATGGCCTGGGCTGAGTGGGCTGGAATTCCCAGCGCTCTGCGATGGTGCAAAAATACCACTGTCAGCTCTGCCAGTGCCTAGACCTCCGGGGCAGAGGCCGAGTCCTCAACAGTGCGTCACCAGAGCTCAGGTCTCACGTGAGCATGGCAGCGCTCACCACTGCCCAGAAGGGAGCAGGACGTGCATTCGAGGATCCGCTCCGCAGACTCTGCTGGGATGATTCCGGCCTGGCATGTGCATGTGTGTCTACCCTTCCCCCGCTTAGAAGCAGAGTCCACAAAGTTTCCGTTTGGTGTTAATTGGCTGCAGTCTGAATAACCACCAAACTTTTGACTTCTCCTGGGAACACCAACTACTTTTTCTCCCCGGTGCACCACTGTCCCGTTGAGAAGGGCACCAGGGCCATAGAGACGACAGAGTAATTGCAGCTTTGTTGGGCAGATGTACTCAGGGAACGTCAAGACTTACAAATGCTGTGGCTCCAGAACGCCAGCGTGGTTCGATGGCTACACTCCTGGTGCCTGTTCTGGCGTCAGAGATCGAGCCTGGTGAGTGCTGCCTCGTGGCTCCGGCTCCAGTGAACTTTGGGAGACAGGATTCGAAGACAGGGGAGCAGCTGAGTAGGGGACAGGCTGTCCCTTTGGCCTCAGAATTACTTCACCTGCACTCTGGACTCACAGGCTGGTAAAATGATGGGCAAGTGTGATGCATAGAACTCTGGGGAGGCCACGGGCATTTGGCCGGAGAGGGCTAATGTTCCCAGGGCTGGGCCAGCCTGGGGCAGACAGCGCATGGGCGCTGCCCCCCTTGCTTTTCCCTTTAGGGTGGGAACTGTCCATGCCCCAGACTACTGAAAATGGAGTCCGAAAACATGGCACATTCTGATGTCTACAGCTTCCGGTAAAGAAATGTTCAGACTTGAGCTGTTGTTCCCGTTCTCTGCACACACACGAGTACACACACACACACACACACACACAGCCCTGTTTTCATTGTCATGTTTGCAATACACAATAATTACCCTCTTCCTGGGGAATCGGTACGCGTACACACAGCCTGTTCATATTTTTTAACCTTCCCCTCCCAGACTCAGAAGGTGCTTGGAATTGAGAAATTGGATGCAAGTGGGTCAGGGTGGGGCTGTAATCTTGTCTGCGTCTCCAGCACTAAAAGGCACAGCTTTAAAGCAGCACTGAGTAGGAATCCAGGCCTTGGAACCTGGCACAGTTTCTTTCTTTCTTTCTTTCTTTCTTTCTTTCTTTCTTTCTTTCTTTCATTCTTTCTTTCTTTTCATAGTTCTTAGCTCAGCTCCTACAAGCTGAAGGACTAACAGCCCCTGGCTCTATGTCGTAGCCTCCCAACCCCCCCCCGGAATTGGAACACTATGTCACCCACATTGTTATATCAAGCGACCTGATCTTCACACGGCTGGCCTCTGACAGAGTTGTCCCGACGGCCTTTCCAGCCTGATTCCAGACCAGTGCGCTAGAGCAAGAGAAACCTCTCTCTCTCTCTCCCTCCCTCCCTCCCTCCTTCCCTCCCTCTCCTCCTGGCCCTCTTCTGTGTGTGAGAGAGACGGACTAAGGCAAATGAATACCGCACCTAACTCGCCCCCACACATCCAGCAAGCTCACGAGCTAACCTGCGCTGGGGTGTGTGTGTAACAAAGCAGCGCACACCTGAGACCAGGTCAAACGTCTCGTGCTGTTTCCCAGCTCAGTGAGTGCCCATCAGACAGTTTTTAAAAAAATCCCTACCTCGTTTTATTTTGTTTGCCCTTTGCTTTATTGTGGCATAATTGATGAGCCTAAACTGGCCAAATTTAAAGCGTGCAACTTAGGATTTTTTTGGCAGGCTTAGGAAGCCTTGATATTATTGTCATAATCAAAGTATTGAGCATACTCACTGTGTAAATTTCCTCCTGTTCTCCGGGCAACCTATCTTCCTGCCCATCCCTACTCCAGCCAACAGGGGAGCTGTTGCGTTGCCTTTATTTTTGAGATACAAATGTATTTGCAGCTCTCAGAATTTTAAATAAATCTAAGTCTTATTTTCTATCCATGTAAAATATGACAAGAATATTCTTTGGCGTTAAACATTTAATAGTAAATTCCATGAGAGTCCTCTACTTAACTTTAAGGCTCAACGAGCAGGAAGCCTTTCTTTTTTATTTCAGTTCGAAGGATTGAGCCCACACCCTCACAAGTGTAGCAAACATTCTACATTCCCAACACTTGTGATTTTTTTTTATTAACAAGTCTCACTCAGTTGCACCGCCTGGTTTTGATTTTGTGAGCCTGAGGCCTTGGTCTTTAGCATAGCTTGGATTGCAACCTTGTGCCCCTGGCTCAGGAAGTTCTTAACAAATTGTATCTACTGGAATTTATTTCTGAATAAACACTGCACTGTTTATTGCTTCCATTAGAAGCACTAGAATCACTAGAAGTGGCAATTCTGTTGTAATTTCATTTTTGATAATTTGCATTTCTTTGTTCCCTAATCATGTTTACCTCTAAATACCTCTTATTTTCTTGCCTCCTCAAGCGGCCAGGTCTTGCCAGAGTTATTCTCCTCCCTCTGGTATCATCTTTGTACCCCACTTTTATTAACATGTTTGTATGAGACACAATGGTTACAGGAAACTTGAGAATTTTGTGCACATACATATTGCAAGAACCTCACATCTCCGACCCTTCCCCCTTTCTCCGCCTCCCACTCTCTCCCTCAGCCCCTGTAATTCCCAATGTCTCACTTATTTGGCTCTATTATTTATTTGTACTCTAGATTTCTCATATTAGAGAAACCATGTGATATTTCGTCTTCTGAGTCTGATTCACTTTTCTAAGTATGATGGTCTCAGGCTGTATCCATTTACCAACAAATGACCCACATTTATCTGTCTTTTTGGCAGAGTAGTACTCTATTGTGTATAAATACCACAAAGCCATTGGTCCATTGAGAGATATTTTGGCATCTTCCATGATTTAGCTATTATGAGCTTTGCTGCTGTAAACATGGGTGTATATGTATCTCTGTTATATGGTGTTTTTAACTCTTTTGGAGAGCTATTGTTGTGTCAAATAGGACATCTATTTGCAGGTATTTGAGACATTTCCTTCCTGCTTTCCATTGTGGTTGTACCAGTTAACAGTTCCACCAGCAATGTAGAAGGGTTCGCCCCCCCCCCCCCCGACCCCCCAGCCTCGTCAGCATCGTGTCTATTTGAGGTCTTGGTATGCGCCATTCTCAGTGGGGTAAGATGGTATCTCAATGTTAATTTGATTTGCATTTCTTTAAAACCTAAGGATGTTGAACAACTTTCTCATGTAGTTGCTAACTATTTGTACTTCTGCTTCAGAGAACTGTCTGTTCGTTTCAATTGCCCTTTTTTAAGTTGGATTTTTTTTTTATTTTGAGGGGCCCATTTTTTCAGTTCTTTGTATATTCTAGATATTAGGCTCCTGCCGGACGAGTAGGTGGTAAGAAATTTTCCCACAATTCTGTTAGTTCTTTTTTTGCTCTAATTATTTCTTTTACCATGAAGAAGATTTTTGATTTGCTGTAATATTAATTGTTGTTCTAGGGATTTTTTTTTTTTTTGCATCAGGTGTCTTATTGGGAAGGTCTCTGCCCATTGCCTGTATCTTTAAGAATTTTTACCTGTTTTGTTCTCCAAGAGGATCAAAGTTTCTTTTATAACATCTAGGTCTTTGACCCACCTTGATTTGATTTTAATACATGGCAGTAGGTGAGGGTCTAGATTCATTCTTCGGCATGTAGATGACCAGTTCTTCCAGCACTATTTATTGAAGAGGCTATTCTTTCTTCAATGTATGTTTTTGGTCCCTTTGTCAAAGAACAGGTAGCTGAGGGTACTTGAGCTTGTCTCTTGATCCTCAGTTCTGTTCCACTGATCAACCTGTATGGTTTTGTACCAGTATTACATAGTTTTATTACTGTTGCTTTGTGATATACCTTGATGACTGGAACATGATGCCACCTACTTTTGTTTTGTTACTCAGGATTGTTCTGGCTATTTTGGGTCTCTTTTGGGTCCATATGAATTTTAGTATTGATTTTTCAAGTTCTGTGAAAAATGTTCTTGGTATTTTAATAGGAAGTGCATCGAGTCTGCATACCACTTTTAGTCATATAGCTGTTTTAACTATATTAATTCTGCCTACTCAGGAATAGAGGATCTTTCTATTTTCTAATGTCCTCTTTTATTATTTTTCAGCATGATGTAGTTTTCATTCCAGAGATCCTTCACTTCTGTGGTGAGGTTACTCCTAGGTATTTAATTTTTGAGGAGCTATTGAGAAAGGAATTATTCTTTTCGTCTCTTCCTCTGTGAGTTTATTATTAGTGCAGAGGAATGCTATTGTTTTTTGTATTAATTTTGTAGACTGGAAGTTGGCTGAGTTTGTTGGTTAGTTCTGAGTCTCTTGGTGGAGCTTTTGGGGTCTTCTGTGTAGTGAATCATGTCACATGCAAATAAAGATAGTTGAACTTCTCCTTTTCCAATACATATTCTGTTTATTTTGTTCTCTTGCCTGATTGCTTTGGCTATTCTCCAGTGTTGTCTTTATGGTGATGGCCAGTGAGATGCAAGGATTTTAAAATTTAATTTAATGCTTTAATTTACATAATCCAGCCCTTCCCTTTCCCATCTGCTTAGTTTCCCCACAGCACCTTTCCCTCTTCATAAAGTCTGTCTTTATTCCATTTCTTTTCTTTTTTGTGGTTTGATTTTCTCATATTAGAGGAATTATATGATATTTAACCTCCATGATTCATTTTGTTAAGCATAATTGTCTGACGGTACATCCATTGTCCTAAACATAACTTGAACATGTCTTTCTTTATGGCTGAGTAGTACTCTATCGTGTATATATACCACATCTTTAAGCATTCATCTCTTGTCGGACATATTGGCTCCTTCCTTCGGTATTTCAAATTGTGCTGCTATAAACATGGGCATATACCTTTCTAGCTGTGAGATACAAGGATTTTAATAGCACCTTTGTAAATCCGAACTTTCTCAAACATCCCTGCCCAGGTGCAGCAAGTTGCCTGTGTGCAGCACACCAGAATTCCCCCTGATTCACTGCCCAACTCCACCTCCATTGTCAGTCTCACTGGTGGTGGCCTCCGATGCTTGCTCTTTTCAAGAGCTTTTGAGTTGTGATTACCTTTTCTGTCGTTATGCTTTGTTCCTGAAAAGGAAACCACGTGTCAAGCTGGGAACAATCCCCTATCTGGCACAAAGTGGCTAAGACAGGCTTCTCCTAACTACCTCATTATGTCCAGCTCCCCTCCCCACCCCAGGCCTGTGGGTGACTTCCAGAGCCTCAGTTGGCCTCCCTATGTCTTCTGCCGTCAACTGTCAAACGAGAGTGACAGTTCTCATATCTAGCTCATTGGCCTATTTATGGTATAAAGTCATCCCTGTATTTCCAGTCCTTAGAGTAGAGACTGGAACAAGGTCAATGCTTAGTAAATTTTCACTTTATATTGTTATTTTTCTGGTACCACAATGCCTAGAGTATAATGATTACTTTCAGGTGAGCCTGGATCAGAAGTGGGCTTTGGGACTCATGTTTCAGGTGCTTGGGTGACACACAGTTGGGCTCAGAACGAGGTAGTAGTTCACTCAGCTAATTCGATTTGTGATCCAGCTGTGCTTCAAGGCACTGGTGCTGCCAGCAATCAGAGCTGGAGCAGGAGTGAGGTCATGTGGCCTAGAGTCAGGGTGAAAGTTTCTTTTTTGTTTTCAGGGTCTCAGCAATATAGTCTTGAAGTCTCAGTGCTCGTAATAGAGCCTACATGGGGCTGGGTGTGTAGTTCAGTGGTTAGAGCACCTGCCTGACAAACAGAAGGCCCTGGAGTTGACTCCCTGGCACCATGTAACTAGGGTGCAGTTGCACATGCAAGTAATCCCAGCACCTGGGCAGTAGAGGAAGAAAGATTGGCAGAAGTTTGAGGCCAGCCTGGGCTACATAGGGAGTTCAGGACCAACCTTGGCTACAAAGCAAGACCCTGTTTAAAAAAAATCCAACTTGTTACTCTGCAGAAAAGTTTTATCTTGAACGAGCAGGCAAATGGATCTTGTCTTATTTTTTACCGAAAGAAAAACATTTAAAAATTGTAATAGCTCACGAACTGCGAAGGAATGGGTATGATGAAAGTGATTAAGGGAGGTCTAACTTGTGTCCGCCGTGTTCTCTGCCCCAGATCCTAGAGCTTCCATCTGTCTAAGAAGAGAATTCTTCTTTCACTACTTGGGACATACTTTTTCCTCTATACATAACAGTGGACAGGAGACCATCATAGTGACTCAAAAAAACATCACGTATTGAAATGTACCCGCTAGCGGTAAAGTGTGGTATGAAGTGGCACCCGGAAGAGGTGAGGAGAGAGCTCTGGTCAACAAGGCTGCCTGTTAGTGCCAAGGATTCCCAGCGCCTGCCCTGCCCTCTTCCTTCCTCATGAGGGCACAGGAAAAGTCTCCCAACTAGAAGCCCCGGAGAGGGTCCAGATCAGCACCTACCTTGGCAAACACTCTGATCTCACACTTCCGGTGTGCAGAATCGTGAGCCCCTAGCTTCTGTTCCTGCGATCCCTGCAGTGGAGGCTTCCTAGTGACGAAGAGCTGTGGAGTGGCTTGATGTTCCAACATAGCACAGTGTCATTAGAGCAGATTCTTTTGTGTGTGTGCATGGTACTGGGGTCCTGCGCACAAGTTGTTCTGTTCTCTTGTATATGGTAGGACATTAGAGAGAAAAACAGACTACTGTGGGACTTGCTGCTTGGCCACAGTTGTTGAAGACACATTCTTATTTGTTGGTAAAAATAGTATTAAGTAATTTCCATGGTTACAATATACTCACCGTGTGTGTGTGTGAGTGTGCATGTGCGTACGTGCATGCATATGTGTATGTGCACGTGTGTATATGATTAAGTAGAAAAATTTACTGGATACACACACATACACACACTAAAAAAAAAGACAAAAGTGTACTCATTTGTGAGGGAAATAAAGATAGGTTACAGCAACTGACTGAAACTGTGCCCACAGGTGGATTTTTTAGACAGAGTTTCAGAACTACTTCATAAATATACTTAAGTAATTAAGATAAAAAGTATTTTTTGAAAAGTGGATTTTACAGAAAAGACATTTTTACCATTCTTAACTCATTTGAGTTCTGAAGAGTTAGTCGATAATTTCCGGGGGCCCAAACTGTAAACATTGTTGCCCTTGTGATCAGCCCCTGGCACTGCTGCTTGGCTGTTCAGCTCCCAGCCGCTGGGTCACTGGCTGGCCCCAGGACCTCTCGGTTGCATGACTTGGTGGTCAGCCTTGAACTTGCTCACAATGCTGCAGTCTGGGGGGCTTTCCTCCTCTTGGATTCCCTCCTGGCTCTGCACCTGAAGTAGCCTAGAACGTATGGTTATCCTGAAGGAGAAGACCAATAACAGAGGCAAGAGGGGGCACCGATTGACTTTTTTTCATTCATCTTTGTATTAACTTACAGTTTTTGGCACATACACCTTAATTCAATAACAGGACAATTGATTAAATGAAACACATAATTCTACAAGTTGCCACAGGGCTACTAAATGCTACAACCTCATGTACTTTGTTAATTGATTTACACTGCATTTTTGTTATACTTTCTATCTGGACTCCCAAACTAGGTTCTGAACCCTTAGGAATAATGACCCGGTTAAATTAATGCCATCCTGTTCTGGAATATAATGGACATTACCAAAAATTTTTATGATATGACATAAGGCTGGTTACTGTGAGTTGTGTCAAGGACATGCATATGAAAAATTTGGAAGGCAGGCTGAGTTTTCAATCATCTGACATAGTTATATGAGCATACTGCTAATAAAAACATGCCACACTACATTGTCTGAGCGGCAATTCTGAGCTCACCAGTGTGGACCCCTTTTCCACACATCACTGTTCTCAGAAAGGAGAGTTCACGCTAGACCAAGAGATTCTGTCAGAACTGGGTTTATTAGAACAAATCTGCACCGTTACATCTCCATCGACCTTTCCAAACTTCTTTCCATGATTTCATGACAATGACTTTTGGTGATGTTGTTCTCACACTACTTTTCCTGGCCCAGACTGGGTTTGGGGTCGCGGGGAACGCCTTTCTCCTCTCAGCCTACGCCTGCGCAACCTGCACTGCCCACGCTCAGAGGCCCACGCACCTGATCCTCACCCACATGACTATGGCCAACTTCTTGATTGTTCTCTTCAAGGGCATTCCCCAGATGACATTAATCTGGAAAGTAACACCCATCCTGGGAAACACCGGGTGTAAGCTCTTCCATTATATCAATAGAGTGGCCCGGGGCCTTTCTATCTGCACCACTTGCCTGCTGAGCAATTTTCAGGCACTCACCATCAGCCCCAGAGCTGGTGGGTCAGGGAGACTCAAAGACCAAACTTGGAAGAACATTAATTTCTCCTGCCTTCTGTGTTGGACCCTCAACTTGCTGGTGAATTTCTTTATTCCTCTAAATATGCAGGGCCTCCAGCACACTCACAATTCTACCAAGATGCAAAGCTATGGTCTATGTTCTTCTGGAAGTGCTGAAGGAGCTGCCAAAAATTATTTATTTCTCTTGACATTGACAGATGTGGTGTTTCTGGGCCTCATGGCTGGGGCCAGTGTCTACATGGTCCTTCTCCTGTATAGACACCGCCAGCGAGTGAGGCACCTTCACATTCTCAGGAACTCGCATGGATTCTCCCCTGAGGCAAAAGCCATTCAAACCATCCTGCTGCTAGCAAGCACCTTCATTTTCTTTTATTTCACCAACTCCATCCTCATAATTTTCAATGCTTTGTATTTAAAGTCTCGCCTCTGGCTGCAGCACGCCAGTGCTTTCCTAGTGACGTGCTATCCTGCGCTCAGCCCTCTGATACTGATTCTTCGAGATCCCCAAGCACCCACTTGCTGCTCCTAACAGGGTGAGGAAGGAACCTGAGATTAGTACTTGCCCCATTCTCAGTGGTTGTTGAGTCACTCAAGGAAAGATGTGCAGAAGTCTGGACCATGAACAGTGTGTCCCTGTGGATGGCAGAAGGACTAGAGGGCTAGTGACTGTGCCACGCACAGGCTCGAGGTTCACTCGGGGAAAGAAGACAGGGTACAAATGAACCAAAGTGGTGAGTTCTCATTAACTGTTGCCTCCTGGGTGTATTTTATTTCTTCCTTTGAAATCTTGATAAAAAACATGGAAGGGAGTTTTGAAAGGAACAATTTTGAAAAACGCTGCTATTTTAATTGTTTATCGGGACAGTTCATTTGGATGTCCTTTCGCATCTTGACACACAGTAGTGGCCTTTACACCAATCACATGTAAAATCTGCGGGAAGTCACTTAATCATTGAAACAATCGATGTGTTTACATAAATTGTGGTATTTGTATACAGTGGAGTCCTCGTCGTCGATAAAACAGACAGGTTTGAGGCCTTTGCAGGTAAATGGATGTAACTCAAGACCATCATGCTCAGTGAAGTGAGTCAAATGCAGAGGGTTAAATATCAAACGGTTTCTCTAGTATGAAAAACCCAGATCACAGTCATTTCATAGAACTGAATGGGGGAATAATGGGAACTAGTGGGGAGGGGGCAAGTGGGGGAGGATCAGAAAGAGCAAGGAAAGAATGTTTAATTTGACCAGGATGTATGTGTACACAAAATACTCAAGTTCAGTGTAAACATTATGTATCGTGCATATATATTATCAATAAAATGGAGGAAAAAGAACTGATGTATTTAACTATAAAATTAATAAAATGTGCCCTATGCAATTATTTCTTATAATTAAATAGATGCCTCGGAGGATGTCCCAATTTGCAGAATGGCAGTCATTCCTCCATAAAAACAACCTATATGTTGGCAATGTCGTCAAAGAAAAGTTTCTACGACTCTGGAAATTCGCCAGAGATCATAATAAAATTTAGAGTGCTCATTCAACCTGTGTAGGTTCTTTTTGTTTTGGTCTATTCCCACCTTCCTCTTTATAGCATTCATAGATTTAGGGCTAGTAAGCTAAAATTCTCTTAAGCTTAGCGACACATCCCAAAGAGTGTATCTGGAAGTTATGAGAACGTTAGGTGAGACGCAAAGCTACAATAAATGGTAACTAGAGGCCTAAGCTTGTCTTGGCATTTTTGTAAGTCTTTTTGATTCTGTAATGTCTAGAGGTGATGTAATAGTTCCATAAAACAAACAATGCACAAGACAAAAGGAGGGAAAAGTGAGGGGGTTCCTTGAGGAGAGTTAACGAGTGTATATTTCAGATGTTGTGTGATGTAGGAAGTCACGTGATAACTCGGTGTCAGTGCTCTGCGCATGTGTTCTGAGCATTTAAGTTCCTCGTGTGTCTACCATTTGGGAATATTAGGAGTCATAGTGCAGAAGCTGAAGCTCTTGAACACGGCTAGAATGTGTATTTCCTGAGAAAAGCAGGAATGCGAAACATTCTTGCCTGTGTGAACAAGTCTGGTGTCCCTTCAAATAGTCAGACAGAATCACCACATGTCTTAGGATTCCGCTTCTAGAGTTATAACCAAGAAAATGGAAACACCTACTCTTAAAAAAAAAAAGCAAGCAACAACGACAAAAATAAATGAACGGATAAAGTGCTTCTATGTTGGAGCACATGTTCACATCCAGCAGGTCCTGGTTCAATCTCCTGAACGCCCCCAGCACCCCACCCCCCCACCCAGGCCGGAGAACAAATGCAGACAATGTCAAAAACAAACCAGAAAAAAAAATTCTCCCAAGCAGTAAAAGAAAAGAGGAGGAAGTGGGCCTGTGGGAATGGTGTCATTTCTCAAAGCAGAGACTCCAGCGTTAGAGTGAAGGCCTCCAGAACGGCAAAGGGAATCACCAATGCTCTCTGTGCTGTCTCGTGCTGCACCAGCACACTTCAGAAGGAGGAAGTTAGAAATAGCTGGGGGTTGAGTGGACAGGAATTCCCAGGGCTGGTGCAAGTGTGTGGGAATAGCGCTCCTGTGTCAGAGCTCTCACACTATCTAGACCCCCGGGAAGAGGCCAAGTCCTCCACAGTGTATCACCAGAACTCCCCTGAGTGAGACACAGCTCACCACGGTTCCCTGGGGGAGCAGGACCTGGGCACAAGGATCTACTCTGCAGATTCCTGTGGGATCATCCCAGCCCAGCTGCGGATTTCTCTCTACCCTTGTCACCCCTTAGACTCAGAGGTCATACTCAGTCACCTCAGGGAACTTCCCATTTGATGTTAATTATAGGTCTGCATAATCACTCAAACTTGCTGATTGGTCCTGGGAATGAGGACTACAGCTTCTTCACAGGTGCACCATGGTCCCTTTGAAGGCGTCCTTGCTCAGCAAGTGACTGGATAATTGCAGTTTTGGGTGGGGAACTGAACACAGGGAGAATTTCAAGACCTATAGCTGCTTTGATTTGAGATCACCCGTATTTGCTGATGGATGCAGTCCTGATGCCAGCCAGATCCAGCTGCAGGCCAGTCACGGTGGGTGTTTCCTATGGCTCAGGATGCAATAATGTTGGAGAGATAGGACTCAACAGGAGGAGGATATTCAACTTGGCGGGCTTCTGAGATGAACAGGACACAGGCTTCCCTTGTATAGCTTTGTGGACACCATCGAGGTCTTCGTGGAGGATGTGGAGGCCTTTGGAAGGTTTCCATGAGGGCTGTTAGACTCTAGGGAGCGTTATGGTGGAATGGTCATAGGTACTCGGACTGAGAGGGGTGGGTACATGTTGCTGAGGCTGTGCCAGCCTATGACCACTGCACTCTCACTTGCTTTTTCCTCTTAGCACGGGTGCTGTCCTTGACCTGGGCTACTAACAAAGGATTCAGTGACGTTAGCATATTCTGGTGTCTAGAGTTTTGAGTAAAACTAAGACACATTAGGTGTGGTCCCTGTTCTTTGCACTCACCTGAACACACACACACACACACACACACACACAGTGCCCTTTACCTTCACGTGCAAGTTCAGAATGTGTATGGACTTGAGAAATTGGATGGTTGCGGGTCATCATGGGGTCGTGGGGCCATTGTGGGGTGTTTCTCACCACTGAAAGTCCCAGATTAAAAGCAGCACTAAGTAGAGGGAGTCTGTAACTAGTTTTGCTCAATTCCTGGCTTTCCTTCTGCAAAATGAGGGACCAAGAGTTTCTGACAGTGCGTCATCGCCTTTCGATTAATTAGCCACGAATCGGGAAACAGTGTCATCCTCGTTGTTAAGTTGGGTGTCATTACCTGCACACGGCTGGTCTCCAGCAAAGAATAATTCTGAATGTCTCTTCTATCTGGTTCCTGACCACTGCTCTGGAGCAGGGAGCACCCACAGGTGGCAGCAGCCGTCCCCACACTTCAGCCCATCTCCGTGTGATTCTGTTAATTTTTTTCTCTTCTATTTGGTCTGTCTTGGAATTCTGGAGGACGGACCTGAGTCACTCTTCCTCGTGTGTTTGTGACTAAGACATGGACCAAAACAGATGGATACTGAATCTCACCGTGTCCACACTCCCCAGGAGGCCAGGAGGCAAGGTGCTCCGGAACATCCAGGCACGGGGAGGCAGCAGGTGCTGCAGGGCAGATCAGAGCTCATGTGCCGTTTACTAGTATTGAGAGTCCTTAACGTATGTTTTAAAAACATGCCTCGTTTCTCCCTTTGCTATCTAGTTTTTTTCTGGTACAATTTAGAGCCCCATTCTGCTCAAGTTTTACATTTAAGAATCTTTGCTGTACGTATTCATCTATAAGAATATTACTATCACCAAAAAAAAAAAAAAATAGAACATCTAAACTGGGTCCATATATTTCCTTTGGTAAGACCCCCTCTTATGCCTTCGCTACCAGCCATCGGGCAAACTCTTGAGCTGCCTTCTGCATCTATAAATTAGTTTGCATTAGTTTTTCAGAATCTTAAATGAATCTATGCCTCATCTCCTGTTCATACAAAATATGACAAGAATATTCTTTGCCCCTGCACAGGTGCTATCAACCTGTACAGGAGTCCTTACCATGATTCCAAAGCCCAGAAGACAGAAAAATCTTTTCTTTCATTTGTATTTATTTATTTTTTTTGAGACTGGGTCTTGGTGGGGGTGGAGAAGCCTCCGCTGGTGAGGGTGTGGCTGCTGCAGGTAGAGAAATTCGTTCTCCTGGCACAATAACCTCTTCAGGATGTATGAATTCCTCACTCTGTCCCTGCTCTTCCGACACATCTCCACGCCAGCTGGTGAGGTTCCACTCTTTCCCAATGAACGTCCTCACTTTAACTGCAGATACCCGTCTAGGCTGAGCATTGGCCTCGTGTTGTAGTTCAGCTAATCTGATTCTGAGGGCTTGAGCTTGATTTTCAGCAGCCTCAGCCCTGTGGCTAAAGGAGAGAAGATTTTTCTCCAGAACACACTTAGATACTCTCAAGGAGTCTGTGCGTGTCTGGGGTGTCAGAAGTCTGAATCCCTGAGTTCATTGTTCAACTTTACTAATTTGTCCCAAGATGCTAAGAGGGGCAAGCCAGCATCACCATATTTTCCACTTTCCCAGAAGTTCTCAAGTATATTATATACAGAATTACCAAATGCATCACTCTTCATAAGAGGGGAGTCAGGATAATCATAAGGATCCAGTAGCTGTATCATTTCAAAGAGTTCACACCACAGGCCATCGGTTCTCTTTGCATTATTAGGAGAGGGCACAGCAACTTTAGGTCTCACAGAACTAGGTAATCAGCCCCAGAAATCACTAGATATTTCAGGGAAGACCATCGCTATAATTCTGTCTCTCGAGAACCACTCCTTGTACCAAAACCTGTATTAGTTTGGGTTCTTTCAAAAGGCAGAATCTACAGAAATTATAACAAAAAGGATCTATTTGGAAGGCTTACAAATCCGAGGATAGGGACCGTCCAAGATGGCTGATGAGCCGTGAAGTAGACCTCTGGCTCAGGACTACAGAACAGTTGGTGAAAATCTGCTGTGGATCTCAGCTGTTCGAAGAACAGTGGTGAAAACTGGGGACTGTAGATCCGCAACTGAAGACCAGTGATGGGCAGACAGGCGCAAGTTGAGACTGGAACGAATCTGTGATGAAGATATGCGGCGTTTAGCAAGCCAGTGTGCGTAGACAATGGCGAAGGTAGAGCTTTCCCAGAGGAAGAAGCAGTAACAATCTTTCTTCTTCCCTCCTTTTATATAATTCGAATTCCAGTTGGACCTCCCACATCTAGGTGGCTGTTTTTCTCTTATTCACTGGCCCGGCCCACGAATCCCTCACAGTTTAATCCAGTTTGGTTCTCACTTCCCAGTCTAGTTGAGGTTCCCAAGCCCTAATCTAGGCATGGTTCCTGATAGCCTCAAGTTGACATAATATCTCCAACTGTCACAAATATATGGAGATATGCTTGCAAATCTAATACTTATCATATATATCATACCCTTACAGATATAATCTTATATATTTCTTACAGGTATACACTATATATAATACAAATACATGTTATTATTTTATATGTAAGAATATAATATTGTTAGCATAAAGATATATATGTTTAATTACTTGTAGTATATATATATATCGGTATAAAGATTTACAGCAAATTATAAAATTAATAAGTAATAAACATCTCTACATGCTATTACAGGATCACTAAGTGCTACCTCCCTGATACCTGTTCCTACAACACCATTTGAATCCTTCATTCATGACTTGATTTACATTTTATGTTTCTCATATTTCTAAATATAGCTATGTCTTCCTCAGTAAGTCCTAGGAACCCTGACCCCGGTAGTTAGTCTGAAGAGTGACAACTTCTTCTGACATATAATGTGTGTTTCAGAAACTTTTTGATATGACAGATAAGGCTTTACCTTGTAGACTGCTGTCTGGACCTGAGGGTGAAGGATTTCAGAAAAGACTGAATAATGAATCATCTGGCACAGCTACAAGAGCATAAAGTCAGCGGTCAGAAAAAATGTCATCACTGTGAATTTTGTGTGCCATGATTTGCAAGGGAAGTAAGCTTAAGCAAGATCTTTAATATAATACCGCAGAGAGGTTTCTTTACTGTTTACTGATGCATGCAAATGAATATAGTAATTATTTTCATTTTCAAGTAAGATTTTTAAATAAAGTTTTCCTCCGGTAATATCACCAGCCCAGGAACTCTTTCCTTCAATTGAACAGTCAGAGTCCTAAGCAATGGGGGCAGTCTTACCTTCCAACTCAGTGGAATCCTTGTTTTATCTCTGAGTGGATGGAGTTCTCTTGTCTTGGAGCCAAGACCTAGAGCATAAAGTCATGGGAATGGGAAGAATTCTTTTTTCTGGTGGATCCCTGGGGGTAATAGTGATCAATTCCATTCTGTTTCCACCCTTCCATCCTGAACTTGTGAATTCTGGCTATAAGATAAACAGCACCACACGACGGGATGCTGTTTAAGAGCATATCCAGCTTCCTGGAGGGCACTTCAGTCTGGTAAAGTATTGGTACCTAGATGTGAGTCTTCAATAGACCATCTTGTTATTCACTCAACCAACTACTTGAGGATGGCAGGGAATGTGGTAAGACCCGTGAATTCTGGAGTTTGGACCCATTGCCACACTCCACTTGCTACTGAGTTGCGTAATTAGAAGGGATGCGATGTAAAACCCAATGATGGTGGAGAATGTATTTTGAACCCACAGGTTGTAGTTCTGGCAGAAGCTTTGTATGAAGAAGATGCAAATTCATATGCACAGCCTGGACTACAGAGCAAGACCATGTCTCAAAAAAAAAAAAAAATCTGAAATGCCATACTGAGGATTTACTCAGGACCCTCCCACTAGATTACAATGAGGCACTTTTAATTTTTTTATTTTGAGACAAGGTCACACTAAGTCACAAAGTTGCCCAGGCTAAGATCAAATTTGTGATTTTGCTTGAGCCTTCTGGAGTGCTGGGATTACAGGGTGTACCACCATGAGTAATGTGACAAAGAATCGCTTTCATAAATTTTCTTCACCTAGAGGTAGTGACAGCTCTGAGAATGGGATACGACATAGAAAAGACCTTCCAACTCTCCAGGTTCTGGAATGTACACTCTGAAATAAAGTAGACTTTCTGCATTGAGAAGGCCATGTTCTTTGGTCACAATGTGCTGAGAAATTCACTCTGGGGAGCTCACTTGGAAAGAATCCAGCCCTCCTAGGGCTGTCTCCAGGAAGTCCTAGAGCTAAGGATGAGGCAAGGCTCCACCCTTGCCTTGTGTCTGATCAGCCACAAGAGGGCGCTCCATGTCCAAGGACTGATCTGAGGCAAACAGGACTCCAGGCCCTTCAGGCCTTCGCTTGTTGCTACCTTTGACCCCTCATTTCTCCTACTGGAACCAAATGTAGGGAATTTTAGCGCCTTGAGGGATGGAGTGTCCTATTTCAAGTGGCCTAACTCCCGAAGGCATAAAACTTTCCTGTTATAAAAGAAAAAGAACCCAGGTATGATTGACCTCTTAAATAAAACCAAAATGTTATAAAGGAGATGAAAAGAAACCTACACAACCAAATGAATAACGATGAACATGAAGGTGAATGTATTTTGTAAAATTAATAGTTTCTCACGTGAAGAAATGGATCATCAGCGTCACCATGGCAGGACCACTGTCCCTCCTCCTCTGAAAGGTCAGGACTGCCGTGACTGGCATGGGAGGTCATGCCCCCTTCCCTTCCTTCATGGCAGTTATTTGTCCCTGAGTGCACAGCTTAATTATCTGATTTAAATTATATATATATATATATATATATATATATATATATATATGTTACATATATATAGTCATATAGTTCATAGTTATATATTCTATTTTCTTAACATAATACCTAACATTCATATGTAGATGAAATTACTAAAAGAAACCATCAGTGATCAGTGATTTGTTGTGTGACTCTAGTTGCACTTGTTCAGTTTATGGTGCGTAAACTTTTGGATTGTTCACACTTTGTGGCTGCTATGAAAATTCTGTAATAATCATGTATTAACATGGCAGGGTGTGGTGGTGCACACCTGTAATCTCGGCATCGAAGAGGCTGAGGCAGGAGGACTGCCATGAGATCGAGGCCAGTCTGGGCTACATAGCGAGTTCAGGACCAGCCTGAACTACACAGCAAGACCCTGTCTCAAAAACATTATTAAAGTGTGTTACTGAACATGGATATACACATAAAATTAAGAATATTTACTGGGGTGTGGAGTTGCTTGGAATAGAAGAGTCTTTCAGAAAAAAATCTTAATAGTTGGGCATAGTAACAAATGTCTGTAATCCTGGCTATCTGGAAAACCAAGGCAGGAAGACTATGATTTTACTCATATCTAGATGGAATGATGGCTATAAAATGTTATTGTGGCCAGAAAAATCATCACCCACTTTTCTTAGCTAAATACAAGTAGTTGGGAACAGTCTGTACCACACACTATCCTTTGTCTACTCAACTCTATTTTCCAAACACAGGTAGAATACCCTCTACTTCCCAAACCAAAAGGTAATCCTATCCTTCCCAAGGATGACAATGTTCTAGACATTATCTGGTCCGAGTGTGCAAGAACCCTTGCCTTCCAAAGACACCCAGTGTACAATGGGACAACGAGTGTGGAACACCTCCAATGGGACCCAGTAGAGAAAAGAAAATTGGGAGGATGTAGCAAGGGCTGCTACAGAGCAATTAATCAAGATCAGAGGCCGAGGCAAGATGACTAAGAGTCCTCTGCCATGGAAGTGGAGGGTATTTCTTATTAAGCCAGTCTAGAAGCACTGGTTCTCCTATTTCGGGGTTGTTGACCGATCATCATGGCTCTTGGCTTTTCCTTCCTAGGGTTTCTTTTTGTTTCTTATTTTCTATCTCTACATCTTACCTGGACTTTAAAGAGTATACTCTTTTTTTGAAACTTGAATGCAAATTTGCATATATGTAAATATACATAAATCAAAATGCAAATGAATTGGTAAACTGCTCTGCTCTGCAAAAGCAAAAATCAGCAGAGGTGACACGGGAAAGAGGAGATAGATGCATGTCTTAGCTACTTTTTTGTCACTGTGACTCAGCACCTGACATCCACAAATTAAGGGAGGAAAGATTTATTTTAGCTCACGGTTTCAGAAAATCACAGTCCATTCACATGTGGGTGGCTGGAAAATCGTGGAATTACATGATGGGGCTGCAGCTATAACCAAAACGGGAGCTGGTGCTCGGGCAGACAGTGATCCTCACAGCAGTATGGCAGAACCCAGAGATGACGGGGAGAAAGGGCGGAAGCAGCGCACGCACGCCCAGGTCAAGCCCAGGTCAAGCCCAAGCACCGCCCCTTCCAGCCAGGCCCACCCCCAGCTCTACAGAGTATCCGTAGGAGCATGAGACTTTTGGGGACACTCCAGATCCAAACCACAACAATCTATGAAGCAGGGCTGTGGTGAAGGACTCCTGGTGGCCAACAAACATCCATTCAGAGACATTGAGAACGTGAGTTACAGGATGAAGGTCCCTTTGTGAGTAGTTACCTTGCAGAGAGCAAGAAAACGGTCAGTCCTATTTAAAACAATTTAATAGTTTTTGGTACATTCGCAGATATGTTCAACCATAATCGCAGTCAATTCTGGAACATGTATCTCCTCAAAGAGAAACCATCAGCCTTTAGCTGTCAACTTTCCCTGCCATACATAAGCAACCAAGAATCTACTTTAATCTAATGAAATGTAATGTAATTTAATTTAATCTAATTTCCCCATTCTGGATGTTTTTATGGATTAAATCATACACTATGTGGAAAAAAAAAAGAAAACGGTCAGTATGCTGTAATAGGTTGCCTTATCTAAAACCAAGAACATCATACAAGTCACCCAGGGTACTTTAATTTTAGCAGAAATTCCAAACTAGAGGAACTCATGAAAGTGTAAGTCATGTGGGAATTTTTAAATATTGTACACTTTAAGGCAAGAGTGTTCTAAACCTGGCCTCATTTGTGTTGTAAGGGTTGGAGGGCATTTTAATTAGAGATCAAAGATTCTCACTTGATACCCAGATGATATTATTATGTATTGATTTATTAGTTCAATAAGTATTTGTTTACTCATTCAGTTAATACACATAACAGTCACTATTTTAACCACAAGGCATGAGGATACATCAGTAAATGACAGGAGTATGTCATTTTTTGAAAGAAAACATATCAAGTGCTGTATATAAGTACATTTTTTTCATGATAGTACATTTGACAGTCTGGATGAAACAATTAAGCTTTAGAAACGCAGTTTTCCAAAACTGAGAGAATGAAAGAAAGCTAAATAATCTAGTAACTCTTACACTGAACTTGTTATCAAAAGCCTTCTCAGGAAGAAAACCCAACACTGTTGGCTTCATTATGAATTTTTCTAAACATTTAAGAAAGATACAACAGTGGAGAATAAAATCAAAAGTTTCAAACTCCTTTTAGGAGACCATTGTAACTTTGATGTGACTTTAGAGAAAAGTAAAATAACAGAGTCGTCTTCACCTGAGCACAACATTCGAAGCAAATGGAGGAAGCCAGAACATACGTACATAGTATGCAACCAAAAATACGCCAAGATCGAGGATGCTTTGATCCAGGAGTGCAAGAGTAGTCGAACATTTGAAAAGTAATCATTGTGATTGGAATCATGTAAGTAAAAAGATAAAAATGATTTAATCCTATTAATATATGTAAAACATTTAATAAAATCCAATGACTATATTTTTAAGAAAAGAGAAAATATTAATACACTAAGAATACAAGGAAACTGCTATAGTCTTTTTATTTTTTAATGGGAAATAGCTGGGTGTGATGGACCACGCCTATAATCCCAGCTACCCCGGAGTCTAGGATGGAGGATTGTGTGTTCAATGCAGGTCTGGCCAACTCAGCCAGACTTTGCCTCAACATAAAATCAAAAGAGCTGGGGATGTAGCTCAGTGCTCCCTGGACTCAAGCTCCCCCCCCCCCTCCCAAAGAGGATAAAATCTCTACAGAGTATTTTTTTAGTTAAGATGGAAAAATAATTGTATTTTCAATTTATATTACCTTCACCTAGCCTTAGAAGACCACACCATCCATAGTGTTCACATTTCCCTTACACTCTTTCAAACCAGTTAGCTCAGGGTACTGGCTGACGTAAAAAATTCAAGAGGCTTCATTACCTATTTCTACCCTTCAGTCAGGGGACACAGAATTACTTTTACATGCCAGGTACTCAAGCGCCTGTGTGGATCAGGGTGAGATAAGGCAGGAAGTGGGATCAGGGTAGAACTAGGGAGAAGGCTGAGCCCCTCCTGACATTGCCTGTAACTCGATCTCACCAGTCAGGGCAGAAGAATTGGCTCCTGTGTCACTGGTCTGGGCCCAGTCCTCACTCAGGGCCCTCTCCAGACTGGTGGGCAGGGAGCGGACCAGTGTTTTTCTGAAGTCCCGACACACAAAGACATAAAGTATTGGGTTGAGACAGCTGTTGAAAAAGGCCAGGGATTCTGCTGGGTTGACCAGGAGGAAGAGGACAAAGAGGACTTCGTGGTTATCAGTTAACATTTCATTGAGACAGATTGTTATTAGAAGGGAGATCAGCTGAGTGGGGAACCAGCAGATAAAGAAGGAAGACACAACAGCAGTGAGCACCCGGAAGGGATGGCTGGTCTTAATCAGGTTTTTTCTTCGAATCTTGGCGGCAATGAGCCCATAGCAGATGACAACGATGACCACAGGCAAGCTGAAACCAAAAGTGAAGCGCAGGACGCTCTCTGCTATCCCCGCAGCCCTGGCCACCTCCAGCTTTTCTTCAGTGGTGGCACCCCAACTCTCAAAGCTGATGGCGCAGTACATGTCCCCCTTTGCATTTCTTTCTGTTGTCCTGAAGAGAACAACTGGCCAGCTGAAAAGGAGGGCAAGAACCCAGGGTCCAATGATTACCTTTTTGGCTAGACTCACAGTGCGGTGGTTCTGGGCCCAGATGGGGTGCAGGACACAAATACAGCGGTCCAGAGCGATGAGGGCAATGAGGAAGATGCTCCCAAACAGGTTTATGTTTGCCCCAATGAAAAAGCACTTGCACAGGAACCAGCCAAATGGCCATTTTCCTTCCATGGCTAGGGAGACAATGAAGAAAGGTAGGGTGACACTGAAAGAGAAGTCGGCTACAGCCAGGTTCAGGTAGAAGATGGTGGTGACTGTGCGCGTCATGCGGAATCCAGCCACATAGATCACAAGCCCATTTCCCAGAACGCCGAGGAAAAAGGTGACCACAACTAGCAGCGTTGTGATTATGTGTAGCACTGTAGAGATAGCATCGACTTTCTCTTCGGCTTCAGAGACAGCAACGGATGAGTTGGCTTCCATGCTGCCCCACCTGAAACATTTCAATTGTCAGGTGCAGATGTATCTTCAAACTTTCCTGTTCAGAGCCTGTGCTATCTGCCACTAAAATCAGACCCCAACCAGGGGACCCAATTTCCCAAGCTCAGGGGCAGATAATACCATAAAGTTAAAGCTATCTTGTATGTTATTTTAGGAAGCCTAGTTATTCACCTTTCCATAGTGATTAGTGTGTGCATCTTTCTCTCACCCAAGAGGATTACAAGCTCCTGTATGTCAACAGCAGAAATCTGACCCCAAGGGAGCCCAGACAACAGGGCACGGAGCACAGGCAGCTTCACATAATGGGGAAAGCAGTAGACTCAAGGTCAACAGGGTCACTTCTGCTTCTACTCATGAGTTCATGCAAAAATGCCAGCAACTTCTGCACCGTCAGAACTCTGGCCCATGCAGTGTCCTGGCTCTGGACATCCCCACTCAGAAAGTCCTGAACCAAGTATTTTCTGGCTAGTATTTTATAAAGAGATTGTTAGACTTACAATGGAAAAGACTCCTGAAGAGTGTATTAAGCACCTACCCAACCATGAAACAGCCTAAAGGAGGACAAGATTATTTGACTCATGGTTTCAATAGCTGGTCAGCTGATTACAAGGCAGAAAAAGCATGGATGAAAGGTGTGACAGAAGGAACTCTTCAACATATGGCAGACAGGAAGAAGGAGGGGGGCATCCTCTGGGTCATGGTCCCAGAGATATGAGAGAGAGAGAGAGAGAGGGGGGGGGGAGGGAGAGGAACCAGGAAGGAAAGCATCCTCTGGGTCATTATCCCAGAGACCTGCCTCCAATAAGGCTCCAGCTCCTAACGGCACATTCACCTACTGAATTCTCAGTGGATGAATCTATTGATGACTACAGTGCCCTCTAAATCATCTTCCAAAAACGTGAGATTTTGGGGTCATTTAAGAAATAAACCATACCAAACAGTCCCTGGTATTATGTGGTAATGTGTTACCCTTTGTGACCTTGGAAGAGATTACGTCAACGCGAGGCAATCAGGAACCACCTGGATTGGGGTTTAGGAACCTCACCTAGATCAGGCAATTAGGAACCAGCCTGGATTAGAGTGTGAGTGATTTGTGGACTAGTGAACAAGGGAAGAACACTCACCTAGATGTGGGAGGTCCAACTGGGAACTCAGACTGTAAGAAAAGGAGGGAAGGAGAAAGATTGTTACAGCCTCTTCCTCTGGGAAGAGCCTGGACGTGATGGGACTTGGCTTCCTGCGTGTGATGTCATGACGCGCTGCCTCCACCTCTGCCCCTGGCAGGTACTTCCGTTGCTGCTGGCTGCCTCTGAGGGGACTGTGACCTTCTGAAACTGTGAGGAAAAATAAGCCTTTCCTCTCCTAACTTTGAGGATTTGTTGGGTATTGAGTCACAGCAATGAAAGCGTTAACTAAGACACCCTGTGAACTCTGTGCAAGAGGAAGTCAGCAAAGGGCCCCAACCCCACGTGTACAGTGTATTTCACTATCCCTGATTGATTTTTTTCTAGGATACAAAGAATTTGAACAGCCTTGGTGTCCTGTGTGATAAACAGCTGGAGAGTAGTTTTGTTAGTATTTGTGGGTTGTCACTGGGCACCACGCTCAGTGCTGATTGCCGTCCATGGAGTGCAGTTTGAGCGGTGTAATTGTCCTGTATTATTTCTAGTTTTCATAAGAATGAATGTTCACCCCAATTTTGAAGTCTACCGAGGGTCACAAAATTAGTAAACAGCAGAGAAAGGATTTCAATTCCCCTTGGTTTGGAAATAGCAATTACTGAAGATTTGCTCACAGGTAATGTTCATAATACTTTTGAGGTAGCCAGTGCTACCTCTTTGCCGGGCAGAAGCCACAGTGCAAGGTTTCCCCTTCTGTTTTCAACATCATTCCAGCCAGGCAGTGCAGGCAGCAGGCTGTGAAAGCCAGGTTTCAGCAATTCCAGAGCAGTTGCCTTTGCCCCTCAGTGGTGCTGTCTTTGAAAGGGGTGTCCCCAGGATTGTGAGTGTACCCCAGTATCATTCCCCCCCCCTCCCCCCTTCTTGCTTCCTTCTTACTTTTCTTAACACTTTCTACATGTTACTCTTACGGAGCTCTTCCATGGAATATTGTCATGTAGTTGTGGGTTTCTCAATCTTGGCTCCATGGATGTCGTGGGCTGGATACTGCTTTGTTGAGGGGATAGGGTGTTTAGGGGCTTCTGTGGCTTTTGTCCAGTAGCAGCCCCCTTCTAGTCATGTGAACCAATAGTATGTCCTAGGAGGCAGAAGTACTCAGTTGAAAGCCACTGTTGTAATGTAAACACGATCGAGGTCTGAAGTTGAGCGAATGTGTAATTCCATCTCTGACACCTCCCGAATGTTACTTCTCGGTCAAGGGCATTTCTTTGAGCCTTGGGCTCCTCCTCTGAAGAATGAGAGTAGTTTTAGGGAGAAGAGTGGATTCAAGTGAGGATTGAAAAAGAAAAGACTTAGAGATCCCGGCTAGAGCTTCTGAGTTATTAACACATGGGAACTCGCCATTCTCCTGCATGAACCTCCCTCTTCGCTGTATGTTGGGGGTCATCTCTGAACTGTGTGATGTGAAAGTTCAAAGCCAGCCTAGAGCAATGGCATAACAGTAGTTTCTGCTATTTAAGAATGCTACCCCAAAGTCACACTGTTGCTTTTACCCTTATGACTTCTCTGTGTGACTTGCAGATTTCCGGTGCTGATATGTATACAACACTGAGTGTACCTGGGTGTTATAAATACTGAATAATGCTGGTTGCCATTGATATAAACATTGTACAAATGAGAAAGTTAGGCCTTCTACATTAATTTTTTTTAAGGCTCCCTGTTAGAAAGCAGCCGTCAGAATTTGAGCTTAGCCTGGCTGTACCCGAATTGTGTCCATAATCCTCCACCACCCCGTATTTCTTTGATAGACTCAGGTTTAGTCTTTTACTCTCCGCAGAGCCTACAAAGCACATCATGGATGCACTCAGTCATCTTTAGATCACTGATTTTAAAATTGTGCATCAACTTGGAAGGAAGCTGACAGGTGGGACCGTGACAAAGAGGCAAAGCCGCTCACTTGTGAGTCTACACTCATCTCACAGGGAGGCAGAGCTGTGCGCCGCAGAGGTTACTTGAACCGACCGCCCTGTCCCCTGTGGGGTGAGGACCTAAGATGTGGCAGTTATCCCTCGTCACATCGTCCCTGCTTCGGGCCAAATGTTATCACCTTACCATGATGAGATGTGAGATGAGACCACAACTCACAGAGAGGAAGTGGCTTCCCGGTGTTGTTACAAATATTACTGTGGCAATTACATTTTGTGGCCATAGGTTTTAAATGAAATCAGCATTTCCTTGTGAATCCATTCTACTATTTTTTTTAGCATACTCACATTACTTTCTTTCTCTCTCTCTCTTTCTTTCTTTCTTTCTTTCTTTCTTTCTTTCTTTCTTTCTTTCTTTCTTCCTAACACTGTGCTAGTCTCAGCTCTTTTATTTTTTTTTGAGATAGGGCCTTCCTCTCTAGTCCAAGTTCTTCCTAAACTCACTGAGTAGCTCAAGCTGACCTAGAACTCATGGCAGTCCTCCTGCCTCAGCACACAGACTGCTGGGATTATAAGCACATGGTGCTAGGGAATTGAACCTGGGGCCTCACGCTTCGTAGGCAAGCAATCATTGAGCTGCACCACCCAGTCCCCTAAGACCATTTTTTAATCTTTGATTTTGATAGCCTTGTCCAGTTGCTACACTGCTCAGGCTGCGCTCCTCCCACCTCTGCCTCTCAGGGTGCGGGGATTACAAGCCTGCATCAGTTGGCCTGCCCTGTGCCCATCTCCAAATAGTCTATTTCTCTGCTTTCTCTTGAAACTACATAACTTCCGCCATTACTGCCACAATCAGTTTATGCATGGACTGAAATTTCACTAAAATAATGACAATTAGACATGAATGTCTTAGCTTCTCCCCAGATCCTCCAGCATTCTTGTTCTTCCTGAGAAAGGTTTTCCCACCCCCACTCTCTCTCGATCTTTCTCTCTCTTATCACATGGGATTCTCCTTCTCTTCCCTCCTAAAACACTCCAATTTTACTTTTGCATGGTCACATCATTATTTGACACTGCCCAATTAGCTTATGATCCATTCCAACTTCAGCCCTGTTTCTCTGAAGAGATTTTCTGTGAAAAGAATTCCTGGGCATCCTGTAGAAGGGATCGACTCTAACTGCTCTCTCCAGCTCTTTGTGTCCCATGTCTCCCAGACTCACTCCATGCTTGCTGGGCCCATAGCCCGCCACCAAATGTGCGGGACACTGGGTGGCTCCACGCTCCCAAATCCAGGAGTCCCTTCTCCAGTCTTATCCTGATATCGATCAGATTTTGCCCTTCCCGAGTCACATTTTTCTGTTGTTTTGAAATGAGAAATTGCATATAGAACACACTGTTTCTTGTCTGTGTTGCCCAGGCAGCCATCCACTTTTCAGTCTAATTCACCAGCATTTTCTGCTTTAAATCTGAGTGTGAATGTTGAAGTTGCGCCTGCTCCCTCACTCCCATTCTCTTTCATGGCCTTTCCATAGGGAAATCAGTCCAGTCTTGCAGCTTCAGGTACTACGCTGATGACTTCTAGTATAAGCCATCACCTGTAGCATTTCTCTGGAACTCTAGCTTGAGATGATTAAGTAACTTCTTGACAGCATCCCATGGGGTCCCAGTGAATCTCTAGTTCTAACATTGTCATACTGAACTGGCAAATATCCCATTCTCCCAAATATGCCCCTTCCCAACACTGTGTGTTGTGAGCTTGCATATTGAGTTGTCAAAGCCTTAAATGTACACCTGATATTTCATTTCCTTTCCATTGTTCTCCCATACAATCCCAGCCCTGTTGGTTCTGAAATTCCTGAACACACAGACAGGATCGTCCCACCCCCACTACCCTATGACTCTTCCTATTTTTAGTAACCTCATGAATAACATGGTCAAGAACTTACTGCCCCTCCCCTAAAAATTCATTCTCTAGACAAAAACCATATAATCTTTTAAAAAGACAAAGTGAACCATGACATTAAAGTTACAAGTTGGGGAGTCTTTGTCAAGAAGAAGAAGAAGAAGAGGAGGGGGAGGAGGAGGAGGAGGAGGAGGAGGAGGAGGAGTGAGCTGGAGGAATGGCTCAGTAGTTAAAGCACTTGCCTAGTAGACAATAAGTCAAGTGCTAAGTACCCGAGTTTGATTCCCCAGCACCTCATAGCCAGGTGTGGTGGCACATGCCTGTAATCCCAGCACTCGGGAGGCTGAGACAGGAGGATTGCCATGAGTCCAAGGCCAGCCTGGGCTCCAGAGTGAGTTCAGGATTAGCTTGAGCTGCAGAGCGAGACCCTGCCTCAAAAGAAAAATAGGGAAAAAAGTTTCGAGGTGATTTCAGCATTAGAGAGATCCTGGATTTGGACCCCAGTATCACTTACAATAGTAATAATAAATCAATACAATAAAAACTTACGGTGTTGTTCATTTCAATAATCCCTAGCATTTGCCAGCCACCCACAGCCAGGGCCCCGTCTCTACCCTGTTTGTTCCTGACGCCTTGTGGGTCCACCCATGTCTCTCCTACACGGTTGCCCTGAGTTTCTTCATTCTCTCCTACACACAGCTCACCGCTGACCCAAGGAATCAGCATTCTCTGCTCCCTTCTGCCCACAGGGCTCTTCCTTTAGCTTCCCTCACCTGAATCTTTCTGAATATTCAGTCCTCAGCTGAAACACTGTGTCCTCTCAGGTCTGGTTTAATTCCACGGAAGCTCCTCCCTGGCACATCCCAGGACCTCACCAGGTGCTTCTCTTGCTTCCTTGCCCGCCCACTTATTTTCCACCCCCTTGCACCCTCTGCACTCATTTGTAAACTCCACAGGACTACAGAGTTCCCTGGGGTCTCACTGGCCAAAAGAAACCGGACGGGAGCCATGGATAGAAGCCACACAAGTGACCTACAGTTTTCTAGAAATTGTGTGGAATAAAAAGTTTAAAAATGAAATTTAATGATATGCTTTATTTAACCCAATTTATCAAAAAAACCTATCATTGGAACACCTCCTCACAAAAATTCCCAGGTCCGGCATAATTACACATGATGTCACTACACCTGACTTAATTGCATCCACTCAGGAGGCTGAGGCAGGATGATGGTAAATTTAGGCCAGCAAGGGCAACTCAATAAGATCCTAAGTAAATAAAAATAAAGCAAATAAAGATATTAATGAGATCACGTACAGCCTGTTTCTCCTACACCATGTGCATTTGGTATTCATACGACTTCGCTTTGAGAGGCCACTGGCCATCTCAGGCTGGTGAGTTGGATATTGGCTCTGCTTACGAGTTTCAGAAGTAGCTGTCCCATTAGAGCATTAACTAATATGTTAGAATTTAACAATTTTAAATTCCCAAACTGCAACTTACCACCAGCTGAGATCCTTCTCCGTGGTGAGAGCCTGGCTTCCTGTAGAGTGATTCAGGCACCAGGCTGGCCTGCAAAGACTTGATTGAAGATTAGAGGGAGGGACAATGTAGCCAGAGCCAATCAGGTGACAGAGGCTGGAGGCAGTTGCATTTCCAAAGGGTGCCATGTACAAGGAGTCAGTCGGCTCTTCATAGCTGGATGTTCCCGCAGCTCCAGACTCTGGGGCAGCTAGGGGGTTGGTCCCCTGGATACCAGCGCCCAGGAATCACACGACAGGCTTTTCTTTAAATAGCCAGAAAAATGGAGGAAACAACTGCTAAATTGAGAAGAAACAGAGGCAAGAATTAAAAGAAAGAGGATAGTTAACCAAAAACTCACTTCTCTATTTCCGTAATTCTGACACTGATTATGTGGGGATTCTGCACATCAATCAACTCTCAGTTCTCCGTGGCCAGTAACTGGTGCCCCACAGCCCCCTTCTCTCCAAAGGGCACAGCTGTCTGGTCTCAGGGGGAGAAGCATCAAACCATTTGTGGCCATCTTCCTTAAAACACTGTGAGACAACAGTTGGGTAGATTTGTGGTCACGATTGAGACCGGATCCCACAGGGAGACGTAGAATAGCTCAGTTGGTAAAGCTGCCGTAACACGACACCGTGGCTGAGTGGCTGTACTAGAAATTGATTTTTCACTGTTCTGGGGGTCTGAGCTGAGGTGTGGGCAGAATCGGGTCCCCTGAAGTCTCCCTCCTTGGCCTGCTGGTGGCCGTCTCTCCCGTGTCCTCACGTGGCCTTTGCTCTGTGCCCTTCTGCATCCTATCACTTCTGTCCCTAAGGACACCTGCTGTGCCAGATCAGCCACCCACTCTGTGACGTCACCTCTTCAGAGCCCTCATCTCTGAGTAGCCACCTCCTAGGTGCTGGGAGTTAGGGCTTCACCAAAAGAATGGGGATGGGTGCAGTTTATGCCGTTGCAGTTACAATGAAAAGCTGTAAAAAAAAAAAAAAAATAATGCAGAAAATGTGCCTGAAGGGACAGAGGAGCCCAGGCTGGCGTGTCTAGAGTGTAAGTGTGAGGCCTTGGCTGGAGGCAGCAATTTGATGATTATCAGATGAAGCGTGGCACAGACAATATGCATGGGGTGATACAGATGGGGACAATGTAAAACAAGAGGCCGAGACTTATTTCTAATTACTGGGATATGGAAAATATTTATCGGCCAGGAATTCATGCAAAGTGCTCTGTGTCATTTACGTGTACATTAAATATGCACACAGAGAGGTCTCTGTTAATATTATTTCTCTCAATTCACAAGTGAAGTGTTTGAGAATCAGCTGCTAAAATCATGAGCCACATCCAAAGTACTCTCTGTTTCTACACAGAATGTACAAGAGAAGCCAGAATGGGAAATTAAAAGTAGAATATTTCATGACACGCGTGGAAAAATGACATAAAATCCCGCAGCGATGTCCTCAAGCTCCGTTGGCACACAGCCACGTGGATCATTGGCATATGGCCTGTGGCTGTGCTTGCGCTACAGGGCACGGCTGAGGGGGACAGTTGAGACCCGGTCCCGACCAGTGATAGGTATGGACTCTCTGCCCTTCGCAGGAATCACTGAGCCCCGGTTCCATGGCTTGTCTAGCCACATAACTAGTGACCAGATTGCCTGGATTCCAGCCCTGAGTTCACCAACACAGGCCACAACCTAGAGGCTCAGCTGTTTCCTGAGGCCATGGAAGAAAGTCAACTGCTAACAGGGCCGGGATTTGTGTAGTCCTGGCAGGGATGTGAATCAAGAAGAAATCCATAATACCATAGGAAGATTAAAATATACATTGTTTTCATTACATTATTCAGAAGAGCTGAATCTCAAACAAGCCACCTCCAAAACTCTTGCAGAGTAAGGCAGAAGTGTTGCCCTCAGTTTAAGTGTCCTTCTGTGTTACTGATAGTTGCAGACACCGTAATGAAAAGAAGGCAATGTTTTTAGGAAGACTCTTTGCCCCTGCCTCTGAATCTGTCCTCCCATGTTTCTCCATGATACTCTGCATCCTATTTAATACTCTATGAACACTGACAGTTTGCTGGCCTTGATTCTTACAAGTGAATTTGTACAAGAGTGGGGATTATGGCATTAATTTGATAGTGGTGACTTCAAAAGGGGAGAATGCTCAGCCCTATTCCATTATCTAAACTGTCTCCTTCTTTTCTCTGTGTTTATGGTTCCTGTCATGATCATCTTTATCTTTCTTTTCCCTTTATTTTTCAAGACATGGCCTGGTATTATAGCCCAGGCTTGTCCTGTGCCCACTGCATACCCCAGACAGGCCTGAAACACACAGAAATCCTCCTGTCTCAACCTCCCAAGGGCTGGGATTGCAAGCAAACACTATCGAGCCAGCTAATCTTTATGTAGTGCTGGGGAATCAAACCCAGGGCGTTTCACATGCTAAGTAAATGCTTTAACCACTATGCTACACCCCCAAGCCTCTCATCTCTGTCTTTCATTGGTCACTACAGATTCTACTAGCCACCATATTTTCCCTTTCTTTGTCAAGATTCCCGGGTGGAGACGGGTATAGATCTCCAATTCCTTGAACCCTGATGCTTAAAGGAGATGAACCTGTGCATCTTGCAGGGTACTGAAGATGAGGAAAACATTAGACCCTCGAGTTCCTAAAAGGACCCATCCCTGTCCACACCTGATGTTACAACAGATACCGCATTGGTATATTCTCGAGGTCATTATGCGTAACAAGGAGTCTTGGTTTCCAATTTGTAGTTACACAGTTGGTTTTAGCTCCTTGAGCTCCACCAACTTCTTTTTTTTTCCCACAATTATTTTGCTGGTATATGTTTGTTTGTAGTACACAGCAACTACATTCCAACTGGGGAAATTATTCCACATTCTTAATCATTTCTACTGCCCGTTTCCCTCCCACCCTCCTCTCTCCCCCAGTTTCCAGACTCCCTACCCATCACTCTGAAGTCTATTTCCCTATTTCCTACCATATCTCTTTTATTTTACTCTTTAAATCATTTATATTTGGTTGGATGGAGAAATAGCACGGTGATTAGAGTGGTGTCTAGCAAGTGCAAGGCTCTGAGTTCGACTGCTCAGTACCACAGAAGCCAGGTGTGGTGATGTATGCTTATAATCTCAGCGCTCAAGAAGCTGAGGTAGGATTGTTGTGAGTTCAAGGACAGCTGCTACTACACCAAATTCAGGACCAGCCTGCACTGCAAAGCTAGACCCTGTTTCAAAAAAATTATATCATGGATTTTCAATAGAAAACAAACAATGTGATATTTAATCTTTTCTGTTTGAATTATTTAACATCATGGCCTCATAAAAATGCATCTTTTTTATAAATGATTCAAATTTACCTATCTTTATAAAAGAATATGCCACTTTTGTCAGGTTATGAGGAGACCGATTTCTTTGGAAAAGTATAGAAGACCAATGGAAAGAGATAAAGGTTCCGCCAGCCAGAGGGGATCCAGAAATGTGGGGTGTCTCTATGGCTCTGTCTCGGGGCTTTTATTGACCTGGCTAGGGGTCTGCCTCATGTGAAGAAGACTGATTGTTAAGGCTGGTTGCCTTGTGTTCTCTACCCTCTGGCAGCTGCTGAAGCCCACCCTTAAGAGCTTTTGAAGTATTCTCCCCCTAAGATCTTTGATAGTAGTCTTTGAACTACCTAATGTTTTTTCGTCAACAGCCTTGGAGAGTAGTCAGCTACAGGCGGTTACACTTACGGCTAGCTGCTATTTCTGTTGACTTTTCACTAATCTTGCCTTCTGGTAACTTCTTCTTTTCTTGAGGGACCCCGAGCGTTTGACCCGAACTGCCACTAGCAGATTTGGTTGATAACCTCTCCGCATTCTTCAAGCTAGATGGGGACACTGTTGTGTTGACAGTTAGGGCTTCCCTCTGAAGGAGGGAAACCTAAGGTCCCTGGTAGGAATCAGGAAGCTGCTTTTGTCAGATGTCACTGAAGGGTGGCATTTTTAGCTTGATATCGTCTAGGCTGGGCGAAATGAAAAGTAACAGTTTGTTAGATAAAGCCCAAACCGTAATATCACAAAGATCATGGTCCTTATGATTGAAAGGTTTTTATACTGAGTAGATAACAAAAGCCAATTTCAAAATAAGGTTTCAGAGGATGGGTTAGAATCTGACACAGCATTAACTTCCTGGTGCAATTCTAGGACATAATGACATCATCTAGATTGTGATGCTCTGCCTTAATAATAGCCTAAGTTTTTCCTTGGGTGGTTGCTAAGGCCATCTCCTTTAGGCGAAAAGCTTGTCTCGCTAGTTTGGCTTCAGCATCTGACCATCCTGAGGGACCTATGGTCATGGTGTAGCTGGTCCTCAATAGCCTGGGCTCATGAGCTCTCTACTCAGTTAAGAATAAAACAGTCAGTTCTGGTCAAGATGATAGCAGAGTAAGAGGCCTTGAAGACAGCTCCAAATAAACTCAGTTTTGGAGGTGATTGTGCTAGAATCCCAGGACCTGAGGATTTGCCTGCTGGGCACCAGCACTGCAGCCCCCACCAGCCCCCACAGCTGATGTACATGGATGTGATATACAGATGTATTAGTTTGGGTTCCTTTCAAAAGACAGAATTCACAGATCTTATCACAAAAAGGTCTATTAGGAAGGCTTACAAGTCCAATGATAGAGTTGGTCCAAGATGGCTGCTCAGCCAAGCAGATCTCCCCTCCGGGACTGCAGAACAGCTGGTGAGGTGAGAGTCTGCTGTAGATCTCTGGTGAAGATCAGCGACTGAAAGGCAGCGGTGACTGAGGGGCAGCAACAGACAGGCACAAGTCGAGATGGGAACAAATCTGTGCTCGAATCTGTGCTGATGATCTGTGGCATCCGTAGACAATTGCGAAGGCGAGAGCTTTCCCAGAGGAAGAGCAGGGGCAATTGTCCCTCTTCCTCCCTTTCATACCGCTGGAGTTCCAGTTGGCCCTCCCACATCTGGGGGGGGGGGTGCTCTTCTCTCATTGGCCAGCCCACAAATCACTCACACTCTAATCCTGACAAGTTCTTAAGCCCCAGTCTAGGGTGGTTGACAAATCCCTATACTAACGGAGGTGTGGGTCCTAATTCCATCAAGTTGGCATAATCCCATCAACAGACACAACATAGAAGAAAGAGAAACAAAAATTGCATACCTTTTTTGCTAGAAATAGAACAATAAGGTAGAGTTCACTTTATATAATCAATAACAATTTAGTGGTACCCTGAGCAAACTCTTTTAATATGCTACCAAATAATCTGTATAGAAACCTCCATTAGTAGTACAAATCACATTTGGAATGTTAGGAGAGGATTGAGTGAATATATCAATATCTACCTATCGTAAGTGTGTAGCTGGTAGGTATTAGGTTTAAATACAGATACAAGTACGTAGCACACTGTTAAAGAGGGTATAGTGGGTGGAGCCTAATAAAGGTGGATAACTTCTGATGGTTTGGGTTAGCCCAGGCAAACAATAAAGGTCTATTATTTTAGTGACTGTGATATAACGCAACTTCATATTAGTTAATGGAACATTTTGAAAGTCAATATTAGATTTATTAGATAGCTACATGGAAGATGAAGTCTATATCTACTAATGTTAAGGGTAAAATAGTTGTAACATCAAAATGGCTGAGAGGTTTTGTCATTAATAGGCTAATCTTAGTAATGTAACTCTAAATCTTTACTCAAAAGTGGATTTGATATACACATTGACCTTCATATCTAGGATAGGCCAATAAATATTTTGTCTGTAAACCATATACAGTTGCATAATCTGTTTCTCTCTCACCAAAAAGTGGAGAACTCTGGGTAACCAGCAGAAGGCCGATCATCGGGAAAAACTTAAAAATTAATAGCTGAATAAGTTAAAAATAGACATAAATTTAAAAATCTGAGCAAACTCAAGGAAACTCCAAGGACACAAGTAATCTAATAAAGAAAAATATGTATAGTAGAGACAGAGTCCATTAACACTACAAGAGCTACAACTCATAGCAACAGAACCAAGGAGAGACAAAGCAATAAATTGCGTACAAAAAGGCCCAACACCCCAGAAGCTGCTACCATGGGTCCTGGAGCAGCAGTTTGTAAGGATACAGTCCCCAGAAACATTCAGAGTACTTATTCTACTGCCTGTTCTTTTCCTGATGATCCCCAATTCTTTTCACAATTCTGTTGCAAGGTCAGCAATTCCACTCGGCTTCTTCCCTGGATTCATGTCTCCATGAATCCAAAGTAGATCACAGACGAACGGAGGCAGGTTGCGAAGAGAACATTTTATCAGTGAAAAATATAGAAGGAGAAGGAAGGGGAACAAAGCTTCTTCTAGCCAGATGGGGACCTGGAGATGAGGGTTACCCTGTACCACATTTTCTTCATCCATTTATCTGTTGATAGAGTCAGTACATACTGGTAAAGGGGACAATGTAACAGGAAGAGATTACAATTGGAAGTATATATGCTCACTAGTATTATAAGACAAAAACTATGGGACGTAAGAAGACATATAGACACAAATAGGTCCACGGGACAAAAAAGGTCAACAAATAAATAGCGAGTTAAACTATACCACTGAATAAGTGCACTTCACAGATATCTAGACAGCGCTTCATTTAACAAAATTTTCTCGGCAGCACTCAAAACAGTGTTTAAAATAGACCATAGCTTAGGAATATACAGCATGTACAAATGACTGAAAAAGAACTGAAACAATTCACTACGTCCTCATAGTTCGCAGCAGGCAGAAACTAGAAAACATCAGCAAAAGAAACCACAGAAACTATGAAAACACATGGAGATAACATAATATGTGCTTGAGTAACTATTGGGTCACAGAAGAAATCAGGGAAGAAGTTGAGAGTTTCGTAGAATCAAATGACAGTGGATGCACACGATACAGAAATCTATGAAAGCAGTTCTAAGAGGAAAGTTTATAGCTGTAAGTATATATATTAAAAGAATAGAGTGAACCAAACTATATAACCCAATGATACATCTCAAAGTCATACACAACAAAAATCTAAATCCAAAAGTAGTAGACGGAAAGAAAGTATAAAGATGAGAACAGAAATTAGTTGAGACTAAAAACCATGCGAAGGATCAGTGAGTCAAAAGTTGATCACCTGAAAGGATAAATAAGGTTGGTAGGCTCCTACTCAGACTTACCAAAATAAGGAAAGTAAAAGTCCACGTCAACGTAATTACATATGAAAAAGGCAAACTCATTATGAACAGCCTCAAAATCCAGAGAATTACAAGAAACTATTTTGAAAATTTATATTTCAACAATTTGGAGAACTAGAGGAATTGGATAAATTTCTAGAAACAGGTAAATTACCAAAATTGAGCCAAGAAGATACAAAAACCTGCGATTAGCTACTAACAGGCAATACAGGCAATAAAACAGAATCGGTAAGAAAACCCTGCACACTAAGAGCTGAGGACCTGACAGACTCAGCAGAGAATCTTCCAGAACCTCAGTGGAGATCTAATGTCAAACTCCTCAAAATTTTCCATAAAGTTGAAATAGAGAGAGTACTACCAAATTAATTTCTTGAGGCTGGTGTTTTCCTGATGTCAAAACCGAACAAGGACTCAACAAAAAATGAAAACTGCAGCTTAATTTTCTTAGTGAACATACATACAGAAGTCCTAAATATGATAATACCAAACAGAATGCAATCAGAAGGAATAGTCAACATGTCTAACTTAATCCCAAAATGCAAGGATGGCTTAACATATGTAAATTAATAAATGCAATACATTATATAAAGAGAAATACAGACAAAAATTACATGACAACAGTCAGAGGAATAGTACAGTTAGAGTTTTGCCCAGCAAGCGCAAAGCCCTGAGTTCGATTCCCCAGCACCACTTAAGCTGGGTGTGGTGGCACACGGATGTAATTCCAGCACTCAGGAAGCTGAGGCAGGAGAATTGCTGTGAGTTCAAGGCTGGTATGGGCTACATAATGAGCTCAGGACAAGCACGGGCTACGAGTAAGACCCTGTCTCAAAAAATTTGCATGACAATACTAACAGACACTCAAAAGAAGCCTTCGCAAAATTTAATTTCCACTTATGATTTTAAAAATCTGACAGAGCCAGGTTTGTGAGGGCCTTACCTCAAGTTGATAAAAACCATTTATGATAAACCCACTTCCAATATCATCCTAAATGGGGAAAAACCAAAAGCATTTCTTCTAAAATCAGAAACGAGACAAGAGCGCCCACTCTCATCACTCCTGTTTAACACAGTCTCAAAACCTCAGCCACGACAATCAGGTCTGAGAAACAAATAAAAGGAACACATGCAGGAAATTAATAAGCCAAACTCTTCCTATTTGAGATAGCCTTTTATGTAGAGGACTCGAAATATCCCATAAAATTCAGAACTGTGGGGAAAAAAAAGAAAGACAGATATGAAACATTTGAATGAAAATGTTCAATGAGTCAGTAATGTTCAGTAAATGGACCCAAAACAAAACAATTCAGGACTGTTATTTTTTAAAAATCAACAAATTAGTATGATACAAGATTAATACACAAAATCAGCAGCATTCCTACACACAAACAATGAACCCACTGAAAAAAAATCCAGAAAACTATCCCAGTCACAGTAGCTTCAAAAATTTAAAAACCAAGTGGTTAACTTAAACAAGGAATTGAAAGACATTTAGTACTCTGAAAAATAAGAAAGTGAAGAGGATATAAGAAAAGAAAAAATATTCCCTTTTTCCTGAACAAGCAGAACTGATGTTGCCAGAATGATTGTATTATAGCATACGGTTTAATGCAATAAATATAAAATAACAAAAGCAATGTTCTCAAAATGTGAAACAAAACAATCTTAGTTCATGTGGAACCAGAATTGACCACACATGGCAATCCTCCTGCTCCTGAATGCCGGGATTAAAGGACTACAGATACGCAAGCAACAAGATCAAATCAGAAGGTGTTAAATCTCAATTTTCAAGCTATATCATAAAGCTATCATGGTAAAAAACAGCACGGGACTGGCACAAAAACAAACAGTAGATCAATGGAGCAGAAATAAGGACACCGAGCCAATCCTGCCCCGTTACAGTCACCTGACCTTTGGCAAATAGGTCAAAAGCATAAGCCGGAGAAAAGACGCTCTCTACCAAGTGGTGCTAGGAAAGTTGGCTATCCACATGCAGAAGAAGGAAGCTAGATCCACACCTCTCACTCTGCAGTGCAATCAAATCAAAATGGACCAAAGACCTAGACATCAAAGCAGAATCTGCTGGAGGATAAAATGGACAGAATCTCTGAGGACAGAGGCACAGGCAAAGACTTTCTGAACAAAACCTGATGGTACAAAAGACAACACCAAGAATCAAGATTAAAAATCTGTACAACAAAGAAAATAAGCTACAGAGAGAACACACAACATACAAAGTGGGGGGAAAATGCCCGCTACTCCTCAGGAAGAGGGCCAATATCTAGGAGGTACAGAATAGACTCTCTAAAATGAAAGGTCCAATCAAAGGATAGGTGGTTAAAACTGATAAGTACTTCTGAACAGAGCAACTACAAATGGCCGATAAGTACATGAGGATGTCTTCAACATCGTTAGCCTTTAGAGAAATGCAAATAGAAACAACACTGAGGTTGCGGCTCACTCTAGAAAGAAGGATTATCACCATGAACTCCAAAGATAAACCAAGGCAAGGTTATGAAGGAGAAGGATTCTTTCTACTTTACATGTGGGAACGAAAACTAGTATGTCCTCTACAGACATCAGTATGAAGGTTCCTCAAAAATTAAAAATATAAATCCCATTTCACCCAGACATACCTCTTCTGGTCGTCCTGAAAGAGTTAAAGTCATCAGGTTATGGTGCCACATCCACAGCCATACTTGCTTCAGCAAAGCTCATAATAATTAAATATTAAAAGTGGTTTAAATGCCCATTAACACATGAATGGATAAAAATGTACTCAATATACACAACGGAGCACTACTCTGCCACAAAGAAGGATAAATTAGAGTTATTTTTAGAAAATAAAGGCACCTTGAGTTCATAATGCTAAGTGAAAAAAATCAGACACAGAAGATTAGATACCACAGGGTTTCTCACATATGGCCAACCCAAAATATGAATAATTTAAACAGCAAAATGAGAGAGAAATGGGTGGAAACAAGGAGGCAGACTTCGTAGAGTTGGGAAGGAGCCTGGAGGGCAGGAAAGAGAGGGGGAAGTAAAATATGATTAAAATGTAATATAATTGTTGGGATACATGGAAGGAATATTACGCATTAATTACCCCAAATAAATGTAGCTGGTATGTATTGCAAACACTTTCTCATAAAATAGACATATTCCCCTCTCACACAAAAGGCAACCATTTGGTGACCATTTCCATAGAGAGATGAGTCAGAAAGTTAATGGCAGAACCAAGGGAGTGTCAGTAAAGGGCATGGCTGGCAGGAGAGATCGAGGCTTTTTTTTTAATCAAAGGTCGTCCAGCTATTTTAACTCTCTTGGGTGCTTTGTGTGTCCTTACATAAAGGTGACCCAGATTTCTGAGTGATGATTTACTTCTTGGCTGAGTTCCTTCCTCCATCTAAGGAGGGATCAGAGAGGTGGGAAGGATGAGGAGGGAGAAAGGTTCAGACCAATTAATTAATTGGCCATGACTAACTATGGATTCTGCTAGCCATTCCTGAGGACCTAGTCTTCCAGAACTAAATATTCAGAGTTGAGCTGGTAGATACCTGTGGCTTCAGAGCCCTAGGAGCTGCCAGAGGGCCTTGCATGGAATGGTCGGGATGCCAGCAGCCCTCTTCTCAAGGTCTGCTCTGCTGACTGTCCTCTGCTACTTTCTCCTTCCAGTGTCATCACAACTCCTCTGAAGAGACCCGGGTTGTGGCTAGAAATACAGGCCTGTGTTTCCAAGGCCCAGGCTGAGCTCTCGTTCGCATGGTCTGGCCTTCCTGCTCATTCTGTCCTTCTGAAAGGCGGTATTTATTCAACTGCTAATAATCAGGAGAAGCTGGCCACCCGTCACTACAGCCAGGGAAGATAGCAAATCCGCTCTGTGTAGAAGGCCGATTTCTGAGTGCTGCACCAGGCGGTGTAAGTCAGATGCCTTGAGGCTGCGGTGTCCAGGCCCAGGTTTGAGAAGAGGAACTCTGGGAGTGATCCTGGGGAGGAGGTATCTGCTGTAGGTGATCCACAGAGGAGAAGCAGGACCTGGAGGGCCTGGGACAGGGCATGTGACGGGGACTGGGATTGTGTGTGCATGGCATGTGTGTGTATCACTTCCTGAGGACTGAACCTATATCTCTCAAGATTTTTTTTGAGGCATGTTCTTGCTAAGTGACTAAATCATCCAGACCAGACCCCACTTTGGGATCCCTGTGCCTCAGCCCCCTGGAGAGCTGGAGTTAGCGGCCCCACCATATCCAGGGAGTTTGTGAATCCTTGACACAGATCTTCCTTTCCTCTAGAAGCCGTGACTCCTCACCCAGCAGGATGAAGTATAGGACACAGTTGTAGCCAGTCCAGGCCCTGGAATGTACACTCGGAGAGTATGGGGCTTCCTGAATTTAGAAAAATTTAGTAAATTCTTTGGGAAATAATCTAGCTTTGCTAGGGTGCTCTGCAGTGAGGACAGAGACCTGCGCGTGAACAAGATCCCACTCCCTTGTCTTGGATTTGAGCAGCCACAAGGTGGCGCACTGTGTCCAGTGAGTGAGTCTGCATTGGCATTTGAGAAAAATAGAATGACTCTAGGGGTCGTCCCGCAGAGTTTTTCAGGCTGTGCCAGTGTTCGCATGACACTATGACGGTGGATATACGTCATTGGACATATCCAAAGCCACAGGATATACATCGACAGTGAAGCGGAATGTTAACTCTGAGCTCTGGGTGCGAGGATGGGCCAATGGAGGCTCAGCACTTATGAAAAATCGACTACTCTACTGTGGGATGTCGACAGTAGAAAAGGCTGTGTGTGTAAGAGCTTTCTGGGAAGTTTCTGTATCTTGTGTCAAATCTGTTGTGGAATCTAGAACTGTAAAATACAGAGTCTAGACCTGTCCCAGGGGCACATGTCTATAATCTTAGTATTCTGGGAGGCAGAGGCAGGAGTACCAAACTCAACCTGGTTAATTTAGCCACCTCTTGTGATCCTGTCTCCAAATAATTAAAAATGAACGGGGATGCAGCTCAGTGTTAAGGACCTGGGTCCAATCTCCAGTGCCACACTGGGACAGTCTAGGGGGGTAGGGTGGGGAGGGAGGGAGAAGTGGGTAGGGGGGAGGGACAAAAGGAGAGTGGGAAGCCCTTGTCACTTTGACAAGATATGTATGTGCATAATATGCTAAACATCGTAAACCTTAAATTTTGCACTTATACATATCAATAAAATGGGGAGAAAAAATAATCATGCTTTTTACAACAATACACTTTATGACAATATTTATTATAACGTCATTCAATAGTTTTGATGAAATGACTGAATTTCTTAAAATTACAGTTTACCAAAATTGAAAGAGGAAAGATAAGGAAACAGTAACTTCAAGAAGAAATTGATCCTCCTAGTAAAAGTTCTTGAACCTTGTTGATTTACTGGTACATTTTTCTAAACATTTAAGAAAGAGACAACTCAGAATAGAATCAAAGTTTCAAATTCCATTTAAATGACCATTATCACTTTGATTTTAGAAAAAGGATATTAGAAGAAAGCAACAGAATCATCTTTACATAAACACAGACATGCTAAAGAAATCAGTGGGATAGATTATAAACAGATGCAACACACCCCAAATGAGAGTGGGGTGATCCAGGAAAGCAAGGGTATTCGAAAGTTAGAAAATTAATCAGTGTAGCTCATGATCGTATCTTAGCTACTTATTCGCTGCTGGGACAAAACACACAACATCCACAACTTAAGGGAGGAAAGATTTATTTTAGCTCGCAGTTTTGGACGGTCTCACAGTCTGTTCATTTGCAACGGGCACCAGTGGAAGCCCATGACAGAGGCTGGAGAGCTGCTCAAGGCCTTGCAGACAGAAGCCAAGTGAAGCCGTAGTGCAGTGAGGAGAGGAGCAAGTTGGTAGCTGGTGACTTGGGCAAGGGCTAGAGCCTTCTCCGGAAAAAGCTATAACAATGTTTCTTCTTCCTTCCTTTGCTTAGTTCAAGCTGCCAATTGGGCTGGACACCCAGTACAGGTGCCCCACCCCCTCTTCCTGGCCCGCAGATCAACAGTATACCTGAAAGCTTTGCCTTGAGTTCCTCCCAATCTCAACGAATTGACACAGTCCCTCAAGATCAAACCCCAAGTACCCACCCTCTGCATCCAGGTACTAGTTATCTCACTGTGCACAAATACATGAGACTTTCGTGGAATACTCCAGATCCAAACCGTAGCAGATCACAAGGTTAAAAAAATAAATATCTTAATGTATATAAACAATGAATTTGATAAAATCCAACAACCATTCATAATTCATAAGACCAAAAGTTAGTAAACTAGGCATAAAGGGAAACTTCCATAGTCTCACACTTCCAAAAAGTTGGGGAATTGGGTTGAGTTTTGCGGCCCATGTCCATTAAGCAGCAGCTACTCAGGAGACTGAAGCAGGAGGATGGTGAGTTGGATGCCAGCTTGGACAACTGACTCATATTCTATCTCAAAATAAAATAATGGCCAGGGACAGAGTTTCGTGCTCCCTGAGTTAAGTCTCCAACCCCCAAAAGGCACAAAAACTCGATGGCAAGCACTTTTCTTAATAGTCAACAATAAAAATTTATTTTAGATTTCCATTCTCTTACTAAGTCTTCTAATTCCTACCAATTACTTCCCTCTGCTACCCTTCTTGCCTCCACTTAAAATACAGAAAGAGGGAAAAATGACACCTGTAGTGACCTCATTGTCTGTCCCTTTTCCCCAAATCATAGAACAGACACAGAAGTATTTTTCCAGATAAAATACCCAAGGCCATAGTTAAAGGTAAGATAAACCTGAAAGTGGGGTCAGAGTAGGACTAGAGAGAAGTCTGAGCTCCTTCCCCACGGTGCCTGTGATACTGGGAATCTCTGCAGGAGGGGCAGCAGGACTGGTGACTCTGTCACCAGGCTGGGCCAAGTCCTCACTCAGGGCCCTCTCCAGACTGGCAGGCAGAGAGTGGGCCAGTCTCTCTCGAAAGTCTTGACCCACAAAGACATAGAGTATTGGGTTGAGGCAACTGTTGAAGAAGGCCAGGGAGCTTGTTGGTTTGAGTAGGATGTCCAGGATTTTGTGCTTGTCACTAAGCAACTTCTCTTTAAGCCAGACCGTACTTAGAAGAGTGACCAGTTGAAAGGGGAACCAACAGATGAAGAAGGAAGCCACAACAGCCATGAGCACACGGATGGGACGGCTGGACTTAATCATGCCTTTCCTATGAATCTTGGCAGCGATGAGCCCATAGCAAATGGCCACGATAGACATGGGTATGCTGAAGCCAGCAATGAACTGGAGGAGGCCTCTAGCTGTCAGCGTGGCAAAGGCCACCTTGAGCTTCTCTTCAATGGTGGTGCCCCAGGATGCAAAGGTAAAGGTACAGTAGATGTTCTCCCTCGAATCAGTTGTTGTAGTCAAGAAGATGAAAATTGGGAAGGTGAGGAGCAGAGCACAAATCCACGGTACCATGATGACCTTCATGGCCAGACTCACAGTGCGGTGGTTCCGAGCCCAAACGGGGTGCAGGACACAAATACAGCGGTCCAGGGCGATGAGCGCAATGAGGAAGACGCTTCCAAACAGGTTGATGTCTGTTACAATGTGAACTAACTTGCACAGGAACCAGCCAAAAGGCCAATGTCCTCCCATGGCCAGTGAGACCATGAGAAATGGTAAGGTAATAGTGAAAGAGAAGTCAGCTATGGCCAGGTTCAGGTAACAGATGGTGGTGACTGTGTGTGCCATCCGGAATCCAGCCACCCAGATCACAAGCCCATTGCCCAGCACACCGAGGACGAAGGTGGCCGCAAGTACTACCAATGAGAATATCCACAGAACAGTGTATCCAGGGGGCTCATAGTGCATATCTTCAGATCCATTGAGAGGAATGGAGAAGTTGGCTTCCATGCTGCCCACACCTGGAAAAGTTCAACAACAGCCAGTTCACAGGCACAGATTCATCTCCAGCATCCCTACTCAGAGCCTGCAGTGCATTTCCTCAGAGCTCCCATTCCAACCAGGGAAAGACAACAGAAAATAGAGCTCACAGAGATTCCCATAGTAAAGAAAGCACCAGACCCAGGCTCACCAGCCTCAAGTCTACATTCACCTCTTACTGCAAGCAAAACTGCAGGAAAATTGGGTACTCGTTTTTAACTCCAGGTTACTACCTTCCCCCAACTCATGTTTCTCCTCACTATGACAGCTCTGAACCTAGTACTTGGTTCATGTCTTAGTTAGCTTCAGAGTTTGCCATCAGTCCACAGTTACAGAAAACCTTAAATAGTCACTGGTACTATGGAGGCAGATGTTATAACCTCTGGCTTTTGTGCAAGGGGAAGTCAGCAAAGAGGTACAGTATGCTTCTGATAAATCTCTACGAGGAACACATCATATTTCAATGTCTTTGCTTGATATTTATTTCAGAATGCAAAGAATGTCTGCACCTAAAATATTCTACCAGATTGAAGGGTTGGATTGGACTCATAAGTCTGGTGTACAGTCATGAAGATCTCATTAGAGATCATGCTTGTGTTGTTTGTGGCTCAAGGTGTCCAGTTTGTTCTGCACGGTAACTCTATAATGCTCATTATTCGTTGTTTCCATAAGAATGACTATTCAGAGCAATTCTGAAATCTGCTGAAGGTCACTAAAATTGCAAATAGCAGAGAAGGATCTCAGTTCCTCTAGGTCTGGATACCGTAATTACTGAGAATTTGTTCACATTGAACATTCATGATCATATACTGAGGTGGCCAAGTCCACCTTTCCTCTACCAGGCAGAAACCACAGTCCGGGGTTTCTCCTGCTGTTTCCAGCATCATTTCAGCTGGTCAGTGGAGGCAGCAGGGTTTGAAAAACGGGTTTCCGGGTTTCCAGAGCTACCACATTGCCTGTGCCACTCTACAGCGCCGCCTTTGGATTCCCTGGGTAGGATCCTACACTCGTGACTTTCTTGCTTCCCTTTCTTTCTTCCTAGTCTCTACTTGTCACTTTCACTGAGGTCTTCCTTTTGGGTTTCTCAACCTCAGCACTGTGGCTATCAGGAACTTGGTACTTCTTTGTGGAGGAGCCTGTCCTACACATTGCAGATTTTTTTCCTCCTTTTTATTAATACATACATGTATGATACATAATGTTTACATTGAACTGGAGTATTTTGTGTACATATATACCACATCAAAGTTACAAACCCTTCCCCTCTCCCTTTTTTCGGCCTTCCAATACCCTCCCCTGTCCCCCTTCATTCCCACACCCCCCCCCCCCATTTAGTTCTATGAAATGACTGTATTTTGGATTTTTCATATTAGAGAAACCATTCGATATTTGACCTTCCATGTTTGACTCACTTCATTGAGCCTGATGGTCTCAAGTTGTATCCATTTACCTACGAAAGCCTCAAGACTATCTGTCTTTATAGATGAGTAGTACTCCATTATGTACATATACCACAATTTTGTATTCATTGGTCTGTTGAGGAGAATTCTGGTGTATTCCACATTTGATTTATTGTTAGTTATGCTGTTATTGAACATGAGTATATATGTATCTCTTTTTCCAATATTTTTCTTAATATACATATGTAATACATATTTACAATAAACTTGAGTATTTTGTACACATATATATCAAATTAACTTTACAATCCCTTCCCATTTTTGACCCTCCCACACTCTCTCCATCCCTACACCCCAAATTCGACTATCACATCGTGCAGTTCTATAGAATGCCTGTATTCTGGGTTTCCCAAGTCAGAGAGACTATACAGCACTTAACATAATTAATCTTCTACATCTGAATAATTTCACTTAAATCGCCACTCTTGAATGGGCTGCAGTGGTCAAATCTTGATGTCTCATGACTCTCTTTTTATATGATGCTTTTAACTCTTTTGGAAAGATTCTCAGAAGAGATATTGCTGGATAAAGGGGATATTTATTTCCAGCCTTTTGAGGAATTCCCATACTGTGTGGTTGTACCCGTTTACATCCCACCAGCAGTGTAAGAGGGTTCCTTTCTCTCCATAGCCCGCCAGCACCGATTGCTGTTTGTGTTCTTGATATAGGCCATTCTCTCTGGAGTTAGATGACATCTTGGTGATGTTTTGATTTGCATTTCTCTAATGGCTGAGGATGTTGAACATCTTTTCACGTATTCACTGGACATTTTGTACTTTGTTTTGAATCATCTTTGGCTACTGTCTAGCAGATGCCAGTAGCCGCTCCCCTCCGGTCATGAGAGTATCCCCAGGAAGCACAATCACCCCAGTTGAAAGTCACATTGCACAAGTCACTGGGATCCGGAGGCCCACGTGTCTGCATTTTAATCCCATCTCTGACACAATGTCATCTCTTTGAGCCTCAGTTTCCTCTTTTGTAAAATGGAAGTAGTATTATAGTGAAGACTGACTTTCAAGAGAGGATTAAAGAAGAGTAGGCGGGGAAATCTTGACCAGACGATATGTGTCTTTAACACAGGGGAACTATTGGTCCTTACGGGGCTCTATGGGGTCTCCTGGGCCTCATTCTGAGCTCTGCTTTGTGAAAGTTTGAAGTCAGTCAAGAGCAAGCCTATCACAGCTGTAGCTTCTATCTGCAAACATTATCTCCCCTTGAGCTGCTTCATTTACTCCTCACAGCTCAAGCGGGTGGCTCTTGAAGATTGCGTGTGTTGATATGTTGAGGCACTTAATACACTGAGATGTCGTAAATATTGCTAATGCTAGTTATAATTAGTGTAATCATTGCACAGATGAGGAAGCTAAAATTTAGACTGGTTAGGTTGTTCACAGCTTCTACTTGGTGAGGCCAGAATTTGATCTCAGCCTAACTGATCCCAGCAGATTTGTGCCCTTAACGTCTTCCCACCTTATATTTCTTGGAGAGACTCAAGTTTTCTCTTCCAGCCCTTCAGACATTCGACAAGGTATGAGGAATATTATATACTCAATAATCTCTAAAGCACTGACTTTAACATATTAATATATCTAGGAAGGATCCTTGCAGATGGGACCAGGCCAATGAGGCAGAATTTCCAGATGATACACCAATCCCAGCTGCAAAGTGGAGGAAGCAGCTGTGCCCACAGAGGTCATCTGTATCGGACACAATGTTCCCTATGTGGTAAGATCATAATGTATCCCTGTTGTCACTAATTACAACATCTATCGCAAGCCAAGCATCACTGTCATGTGATAGGGGAGGAAACCAGGACTCAGAAGGGAAGTGACTTGCCAGTGTCACAATCGTTACCCTGTGCAACTAAATTTCATGGATAACAGATTCCAAACAAGATCTCAGCACTCCTTAATTTACTGTTTTTTTTTTTTTTAAAGAACGTGTTTACATCTCCATTAAAAAATTGCTTCCAATATTCCTGTTTTCTCCTGAAACAACCTAACTTCTGCGACTACCCTTCGACTCAGCTCGCCCATTTGGCTAATGTTTCTCTGAGAAAGTGCTAGCAATCAGATGTGAACACTGAGTCTTCCTTCCCTAACTCTCCCATCTATCTCCTGCGTACATGATGAAAGAGCTCTTGTTCCCTCTTGATCGCTGTTGATCCTCTCTCACCTTCCTTAAGACCCGCCACCTGCATTTTCCCTTCTTCTTTTCCTGCCAACCCCTCCCCAAGTCGGGTTCTAGTAGAACATTCTCACTGTCATGTAATTATTACAATATCCTTCCTTTTAGAAAGATAACATCCTTGGCCTATGTCCCTTCCCGACTCCAGACTCCTTCCTCCAAATAAACTTTTTCTGGGGAAGGAAATCATGTCAGACTTTAGGAGGAGCGTCTCTAGCTGCTCACTCTGTCCCTTTGCTTCATATGTTCCCATAAGCAGGGTCACCTGAGCCCTCCAGCACCACATCAAACATGCGCTCCTTGAGGATGCTGAGGGACCCCATGTTTACAAATCCAACGTTCCCATCTCCAGTCTTATCCTGATACTCAGTAACGTGGGATCTGTCAGGCCTCTTCCTTTCTGAGACACATTTTCCTTTTGCTTTGCAGTGATTAAATGAACACACAAAATGGTCTCCATTGTCGTTGGAGCCCAAATGGCCATCCTCTCTTTCCATCCAATTGGTCAGCGTTTTTTCCCTCTCAATTTGAGTTCGAATGTTGAAGTTGGGCCTGCGCCTCGACTCCCCACTCACCATCCTTTCCCTGCAGACTTTCCATAGGTGCTACTAGACAGTGTTGTGCCTTTTAGCGTCATACCAATGGCTTCTAAGTCATCAGCGCAGGCCTTTCTGCAGAACTCTAGCCTCCTAGCGCTTACTAATTTCACTGCCTTATTGATTTCTCCCCACGAGCACCCCAGCAACACTGGGGTCTTATTGTCCCATTCTCCCACCACTTTATATATGCTGAGCTTACATATTCAGGTGTCAGAATCCTGAATTTAAAACCTGCCTTTGATTTCCTTCCCTTCACTCTCCAATCTAACCCTCATACTGCTGATCTTGAACATCCTGAACCCACTGCCAGAATCAGCCCGCCTCACTGCCCTTGTCCATGGCTCCCGTGTTTCCACTAATCTCACAAACTCAGCCCTAAACATACTGCCACTTCTCTTAGAATCCATTCTCCATCGAGAGGCTAAGTGACCTTTGAGAAAGACAAATAAAAAAATGACTTAAGGCCAGGCACAGAAACACATGCCTGTAATCACAGGTCCTCAGGAAGCGGAGGCAGGAAGATGGCAAAGGTAAGGCCGCTTTGGGCAGAGTAGTGAGACTTGCCTCAAAATGAGATGAAAAGGAAAGGCTGGGCATGGTAGCATGCCCCTGGGTGCGGTCTCCTGTATTACAGCAATAATAATCAAAAAATAAAATGGTCATGATATATTATCGATTTCCACGCTCTGCTCTCCAGCATTTTCGAGCCACTCACAGTTACCCAGCAGCCCTGGGCCCCCCCACGTGCTTTCACACCCCACCCACACGTGTCCGTGTCCGCGCGGTCTCTCCCAGGCAGTTACACTGAGTCCCTTCATTCTCTAGTCTGCGCATCGCATCGCACCGCCTCTTGGCGAATCCGCGATCTCTGCTCCCTTCTGCCCACAGCGCTCTTCTTCTGAGCTTCCCTCACCCGGCGCTTTCTGAATATTCACCCCCGTTGAAACACTGTGTCCCCCAGGACTGATCTGACCCCATGGAAGCTGCTCCCTGTCCACAGCTCGCCTCCCCAGCTGCTTCTCTTGCTTTCCTGCCCTTCCACTTAGTTCCCGCTCTCTCACACCCTCTGCACTGGGTTACAATCTCCACCGCCGAGTCTGGGCAGTGCTGTGTCCCCGGGTCACACTGGCCAATAGAAACACGATGCTAGCCACGGACAGACGCCACACATGTGGCCTACATGTTTCTAGCTGTGTGTGAGATTGGAACACTGGAAAAAGTTCAAAAATTCGGAGATTAATTTTTTCATGAGGTACTTTATTTAACCAAACATAGCAAATATAATAATCTTTGGAACATGGTACCAAAATTAAAATTATCAAGTCAAACGTGGTGGTGGACATCTTTTATTGCAATCACTCAGGAGGCTGAGGCAGGACCTTTAAGGCCAGTCTGTGCAATTTAACAAGACCTGGTTTCCAAAAAATAAATAAGTAACAGACACAAATTTAATAAGATAATGACATCATGCATAGCCTAGTTTCTTTCCTTTTCTTTCTTTCTTTTTTTGTACTCAACTTTCAAATATACCGACTCCATCTTGTTTTCTCATAACTCATTCTAGGTAAGATCTTAGTACTATCTGGGGGTCCAACATCGGACATCTCTACTTGAGAGTTTAGAAAGTGTCTGTCATATAAAAGCCACTCAGACAATGATTTTCAAATTGTAAGGCTGTAACTTACCAGCTTGCAACCAGCTGCAATCCTTTTCCTGTGGCAGGCTCTCGTGGCTTCCTGTGGGGTGACTCAGGATCTTCTCCGGCCTTCAACACAGTCTTTATACAAACACAGAGGGAGGGGCAACGAAGCTGGAGCCAATTGGGTGACTCAGTTTTGATGTTCCTTAATTTCCAGAAGGTACCCCAGATGCAAGGCCAAGAGACTCTTTGAAACCTTCCTGCCTGGGTGTTCCTTCAGCCCCACCTTCTGCGGGACACACAGGATCTCAGACCTCAGCTGAAGTCCTGTTGGCATGCAGCTGCACTGGTGGCTTGCGTGTGCTTGCGACCACGTGTGTATTAAAGAGCAGAGCTGCGGAGCCCCTGGAGACTCTGTCCCAACAAGTGGGAAATTTCCACTCTTCAGCCCTTTGCTGAATGCGCTGACCTCTGTTACATGGCTAGTGCCATCGTATAACAGGTGACCAGTAGACCTAGATACTGACCCAGGCTTCAGCCTAGAGGCTTCCCTGTCCCTAGAGGCTGTGGCAGATGAGTCAGCTGCTAACAGGGAGAGGAGGCAACGCTGGCAGGGATCTCCTGCCCCTCCCTGCACCCCAGCTCAGCTCTGACGTCACTTCTTTTGGGCACCGCTGGATTAGGCAATGGGGTCCTGTGACAATGAAAATCCACTTGAGACTCTCCAATTTATCCCCCCCCCCCCCACTTCTTTTTTTAGCCCTAACCACCTTGTGCTCCTCACACTTGCTCAGTGAGTTTTCACCAAGCCTGGTGGGTTGATCATGGACCAGGACCAAAATCGCTCATGCTCTAGTAAAGGGAGGAAACAGGCTGGGGTGTCACAAATCTCAGCTGCAGGTTCAAGAGACTCCTGAAGACATCAACATTTGCCCAGCTTACCATCTGTGGAGTTCTTTGCTCCTTGTAATTCTTAGCCTCTGTGTCTTCTGTGCAAGATGGCGACTTCTGCTATGACATTTAATGTGCCCACAAGGCTTTGTGTTCCTTGAGATTCTTACACACACTCACTCTCATTGTCCCTCCTTTCTTGGGGAGCTTCTAAAACACACGTTATGTATAGTTACAAAGAGGTGTTTATAAAACGTAAGACTGAGCAACGCTTTTCAGATGAAAAAATCTTCCGCGATACCCGGTTTCATCCTTGTTCTCCTGACTTAGAATGATGCAGGGGGGAAGGTAGGAGCTATGGCAGCTATCTTTAAGTCATGAGGACCCAATCAAGAAGAAATCCACACTACTCAGGATTATGAAGTGGAGGGATCAAAAGCAGCATATTTTTATGATATCATTCAAACAAAACCTAGTACGATTCAACTCCAGATTCTTCTATATAAGTCATAAATGTTGTCTTTACTTAAGCCACTGTTAATTGTAGTTACGTATTAATTGCAACTAAAAACTCCTCAGTTGGAACACGACATGGGGAATAACATTTTAGGGTCACTGCCTTCCGACCTTCTCTGATCCGTTTTTCCTTATTTCTCCACAACATTCTGGAACATTAGATGGCACTTATAATTTCATAAAGACTGAAACTTTGCTGAGAGACAACTGTAGAAATTCTCATCATTTTCTAATGACCATTCTTGCACAGAACTGGGTTGTGAGATTGAGTTTACAGTGGTAGCAGAGTGGAGGGTGCTGGGTCTCCTTCGGCTGGTGAACTTCACTGGTGAACTTTCCCTCTCCGTGATTCTGGATCCCGTCTCCCCCGTCTTCGTCTCTCCCCTTCCTTGCTCATCTCAGTGTTTCCTCTCTCTTTAATCTTGAATGCGTGGGAGAGAAGAGTCCGGGCATCTGATTCCTTGACTGTTGGTGACCAGAGGATAGAACCTTTGTTTCATGCAGAGGATTGAGCCTGAGGACAACGTGCAGACATTTCAGCTTATTAAAGGACCCAGGCCCTCGGCAACTGCTATGAAGACCGATGCATGACCTGTGCAGCTTGACAAGGGCAGACCCAGAAGACGGTGTGCTCAGGGAGCCCGTGTGAGTGAGCTGTAGAGAGTCACAAGAAAAGAAGTGGATATAAAGAACACCCTCATCCCTGTCAGAGTATTCAGCAGTGCAGAATAGTGAGAAATTGGCTGGAAACTAAATCAACCAAAGGATGGTGCAAAACTGAGGAAGAATTTGTAAGACTAATAAGGTCTAGAGACACCTGCGATACGAATGGGAGTGATGGAAACGAGGAAGCACGAATGCTACAAGAGAAAAGAGGACAGGTGAGGAAGGAATTGTTTGAGAAAATTGTTTGGGTTGGAATTTGGAGGGTGGGTAGAAGGTAAGGCTTGGACCAGGACATTTGTTTTCTGGTCGTAAATGTGAAAGCAAACAATATGAGGTGTGAGTCTGGAAGGACAGATTTGTTTGTTTTTTTAATACACGAAGTCCAAATTCTAGAACACATTAGAAACATGTGGTTTGGGATTTGAAGGACCATTCATACCGGGTTGGGCCTGTCTTTCCTTTCCTCTTACCCCTGCTCTATGTCTGCCCACCTCACCTTTTACTAGCAGTCCATTGTCCCTCTTTCTGCCCAGGACAGCGGGTTTTGTAGCATGAGAGACACGGGCGCCAGCAATGAGTGGGAAGGAGGAAAGGTTCCACGCTTGCAGATGAAAGCAAAGACCAGCTACTGCTATGAGTCTTGAGTAAAGAGTGGAAAAGTAAAGTGCATCCTTCAAGAACAGGAGGGAGCATCCCCCTGAAGCGTAACACAACTAGCTTTGATCCCTCAGGATCTGCCAGAGTCAGCTGCTTGCTCTCTCGGAGCCAAGTTTCTTCTTCTATCGGTTATGCACCATTGATGAGGCTGTGTCCTGGACTATGGACTATAAAAACAGAGCTGTATTTCTAGGTCTAGGCTTAGATCTTGTTCAGAAAAGACATCCAGGCTTACCAGGTTCTGTAGCGCACACACTGAAAAAAACGGGACTTCCTGGGCTTAGAAAGCAAAGTACTTTGTTCACAGATATTTAGAAATTCACTCCTAGTACCGGTAGAAGGCGCTACCAACTCTGTAACGGTTGTCTTCAGAGAAGCCACAGAGCTGAGGATGAAGCAAGATCTCCTCTCCTGTTTAAAGAGCCACAAGATGGCGCGCATGTTCACTGAGTACACTTTCAGTGGCTTCTGAGACTCAAGTGGGGCCCTTCATGCCAGGACTGCCTACTGTGACTGCATTTGAACCCTTAGCTTACTTACTGAAACCAAATGCACACTACTGTGGCACCTTCACGAACACGGGGCTCTGCTTCGACTAACCTACCATGGAAAGGGGCAGTATACTCTTAAGTGTTGGTTTACCTAAACCCAAAGACATTAGGTAATGGTTAGCCAAAGCAATGTATTTGAAGCACAAATCCAAAACTAAGGTATTTAGGAAGGTAAACCCACCTGGAAATTTATGAATATTGTGCCCATTAGGGCGAGAGTTTGCTAAGCATGGCCTCATTCATGTTTTAAATATTCAGAAAGCATTTTTGATTAGAGATGATGTGTTCTCAAGTGACACCTATGGGATACACTTGTTTGTTGATTAATTAACTCCATAAACATTGGATTATTCAATAAGTGAAAAAAAATAGCAGTCACTATTTCACACACCAGGGACAAAGATTGCTCAGTGGATGATATATACAAAAACCCCTTCCATCACAGAGCTTGTACTTATATTAAAGAAATCTTATCAAATTCTATACATATTTATTCTTTTATAACCATATGTGGGACGGTTTGGATGAAATGATCAAACTCTCTAATATTTGCCATTTACCAAAACTGAGAGAGAGAAAAAAATCAAATAGTCTATCTTGAAGAAACTGACCCATTATTAAAAGCCTTCTAAGAAAGAAACCCCAAAAACCCTGCTGGCTTTGCCAGTGCCCTTTTCTGAATACTTAAGACTTATTACCAAAGAACTGATTTAGAAGTTCCAAACTCCTTTAAGAGAACCATGATAACAAAGATGTGAAGCACGGGCACCAGAGGAAAGTAAAATTACAGAGTCATCTTTAGATGAATAGAGAAACTCTAAGCAAACTGAGTAAGATAA